>JASDQU010205616.1:12941-38906 GCA_032191745.1 Picea mariana
CTTCTGTGTTTTGTTTCCACATTTGTTTTATTTTATTGCTCCATGGTCCTGTTTTTCTAACATGGTCTTCTCTGAAGGATTCATATAGCTCTGATCAATAAAGTATATCATTGTTGGATTCCTCTTGGTTTCCTACTAGCTCATAACATCATGACAAGGGTCATACTAGAACATATCCAAGTGGTACTTCTTCTGCCATCATGAGAGTTTGTCATGGATTAGCAATCCATCATTCTAAGCTTCTGAGTAACCATTCTGATACAATATCTCTAATATAGAAATTCTTCACCACACTTCTCTTGTGCATTGGAGGTTCTTCACCAAGTTGTCTTCTTCCATCAGCATGCAAGGGTCTCTTTTTGGTATACCTCAAAGTATTGAGGTTTCTCTACATGTAAACTCCAACCCATGGATATTGTGAATGATATACTAGCTCATGTAGAGGTATGTCTGGTTTACTTAGAGAAAACAATATTCATAGTCTTCTCCCTCCATATGGGAGAGCTTATAGTTCTGGATCTCATAATGCTTTCATTCATAAGTCTTCCATACATTGTTCTTCATCACACTTTTCATTTCCTCTTCT
The DNA here is from genome assembly GCA_032191745.1 of Picea mariana. Classification (NCBI taxonomy): domain Eukaryota; kingdom Viridiplantae; phylum Streptophyta; class Pinopsida; order Pinales; family Pinaceae; genus Picea; species Picea mariana. The sequence goes on from JASDQU010205616.1 coordinate 13,528, forward strand.
TGATTGATTTTTGTTGAGTTCATATCAGGCTTATAGTCTTGTGATTCTCGATACAATGACTGCTTATTCTGTCATTTCTTTCTTTATTGGAATCTTCATGTTCTTCCTCATGTTTCTCTTTAGCTTCTTGGATCCATGGAGTTTCTTATAGATTCCATGCCCTAAATATTTTACTTCTTTCTTTCATCATAGAATCACATATCTAGATGGATGATTAAGGATAATTTTAGGCATCTTTTTGAAGAAGAAGAATTCTAAAGTCAAACTGAACACATATTGCTTTTCATGGCTGCTACCATGGATATACACTTCATCATCTTCAATGGATCATAGGAATAGCTCCCTCCTAATCCTTGCTTCATGTATGAGTGCATGTTTTTCTTTTGGAAGTATATAATCAGCTCCCTCCATCTAGCATAATCCATGCTTTTGTCTGCATCCTTATTGCCTTCTTGTAAAGTGTCATAAGTCTTGCTCTAATTTCCTCTTGATTGTTGATTTCTGCTTATCTCGCAGTTGTTACTTTTTAAATAACTTCCACATGAATTGTTACCAAGGTTTGCTGATGTACTTCATCCTTTCATGCATATTGTCTTGTCGTGTAGTCATAGTGATAGAAATGTTGTTTTTCTTCTCTTGGAACATATTATCTTCTAGAAAATAGATATGCAAGATATGTACAAAAAACATGGTATATACAAGAGCTCTGAAGAGTATTGTTACCTTGTCTTAGAAGAAGAAGTCTTTTTCATCCTGCTTAGTCTTATCTGTAGGTTCCTTTTCTTCGAAAACTATTGCTTCATGTGTCTTATTCCTTTTCTTTAGCTCAGGACAATGATTCCTGTAGTGACTATATTTTCGACAGTTGAAGCATTGTATTTCTGACATATCTTTATCTTGATTTGGCTTCTTCCTTGAGCCAAACTTCCTTTTGTTCCTGAAATTATTGAATCTTATTGTTAAGGCTTGATCATCGTATTTCTTTTGAGGTTTCTCTTTCACACTAAGCCTTGATTCTTCTTGTGCACAACAAGTCCAAAGTTCTTCAAATGTAGGATACTCCTTCCGTGTGTTCATGCTTGTGGAAAATGAATCCCATGTCTTGGGAAGACCATTGAGTACTATATTTACCAGTTCCTTTTCTGAGATGATCTCTTCAATAGATTGTAGTTGATCTCTTAACTAAGAGATCCTCACAAAGTATGATGGTATGTTGTCATAATCATTCATCTTCATGTCACAGAGCTCATTCTTCAGACTCATTACTTGTCCAATGTTTCTGACTGAGAAGAGGTTTGTTAGGGAATCATACATCTTCTTCGATGAGTCAATATGGGAGATGTAGGGTATCAAGTGGTATTTTATAGAATCCACTATGATACTCATTGATCAAAATCTGGACTAGGGATTAAAATTTTGCTCAAATTTGAAAGTGCTCGGAATGTGACGAAAACAGTGCCATTGCATCTGTCTCGTCTTCCTAATTCCAGTGGTATATTTACTTTCTCAAACGGAGTCCGTATGGAGACGATATCACAATCTGTTCGCCAAGCCAAACAGGGAAAAATTTGATGCTGACTGTACCTGTCCGTACAGTCCATACGGTCTGACATGGCAGGGCCGTACAGACCTACGGTGGTGACATGGAAGATGCTGATTGGTCGATTGTTGGTGAGTTGGATGTTGACACGTGTCCTTAGGTGGCCAATAATAGGAGGATGTGTGGCCCAATCCAAGGGTGCCACATGTCACTTACTGGTTGGCTAAGGAGTTCTATGTATAAAATGTTGGAGGCCGTGGGGTTCGACCCCCAAACCTCTCCTCCACATAGTTCCTTTGCAAATTCCAATAGCCAACCTTCCGCCCGATGTTCCTTGTTATGAATGTCAGCGCAATTCTATTTAAATTTGGTTGTTGTTTTAAATGGAAAGCGGGGTGGGCCGGGGCTTAGCCCCGACGCGCGGTCCTTTTCACCATGCATACGACTATGCCACATAGAGTTTAACCCCCCGACTATTGGCGCATGGTTTCATTCCACACCACATAACTGTGTATATAATATATGCGCGCGAATGTATATAACAATAAACCAAATTTTACCATATGTTAAAATGTGGCGCGGTTGTAACATTTGCGCACGGATTTTTGACATGGCCCAAAGTCTTACATACAAACCCGAGTTGGAGTGTGGGAGTTACACAGTTGGAGCAGTTCAATGGATTAACCACCTTTTTGCCCAACATTCGGTCACATGCGCCATACGCCCAGGTGCCGAGGCGGTTAGGGGCTGGCGTGCCCTTAACCATCCTACGGTTTGCACCGTTGGTGCGGTTGCACCCGGTGCCACATTTATACGCTTTAAAATGCATGTGAGCCAGGTTCAAGCACACAAAGGTGTGTTTTGGTGAACCAGTTTCAGAGAAGCTTGGAGGAGGAAAATGGAGGAGGCCTAACTTCTTCATCTTTTAGCTGATTGAGGTGTCGTAAAAGCCCAGCTAGGGGTTTCTGGACATGCTGAATCCATTGGCACTGTTATCAAGGCCATTTGAAGACTTCTTCTGCAAGTTTTTTCACCATTGAAGTTTCAGCAAGCTCCAGGGAGCTTGAAGCCCTCATTGGTCGAGGACATGGTTTCGTGAGCCTATGTTTGTTTTCTGTGATTAAATAATCATTTTTGGCTAATTGATATGCTCTGAACACATTGGAATAGGTTTTAGACACTGTTGAGGACTTTTATAGGTGTTTTTTCCAAAGAGAAGCTCAGGGAAGCTTATGGCCACATGTAGAAGAGGTCATGCCCGGATGAGCCATGATCCGTTTTTAGAGTTGTATTAGTCATTTTTGGGGTTTTTATGTGTTCTGATCTCAATGGTATAGTCTGTTTTTGCATTGGAGTTGAGCAGAAGCTTGTAAAAGAATTTTTGACTAATTAATAACAGATTGCCAAGTCCATTAATGGAGGCTGTAGGAGATGTAGCCTGGAGCGGGGTGAACTCCTTTATCATATTGTTCTTGTTGTGTGTTTGATGGTTTATTTGCTGCAAGTTGTGTTGCTATGTATTTATTTCAAGTACATATTTAACCATCTAAAAGAACATTTTCTCACACATAAGCATTTACAAGAAGATACATGAACTTAACACATAAGTTTTATCTTGCATATTTTTAACACATGAAGCAAGGTCCTGTAAAGTTTATTCTAATGAAGTAGAGGGTACTTGCATAGCATAACAAGTCAGCCTTCTATTTTCAGATCAGGTGGTATCAGAGCATAGTTTGTTTTTCTATGTGTTTGCCATTGATAGCTTGAGATCTAGCTATTGGTATTTGTGCAAGTTTTGTGTTGAAGTTGGATATCTTCCAAGGATGGAGGAAGCTTCAAGCATTGATAGTTTTCATATTTATTCATTATCTAAATTCTTTGACAAAGAAGAGATTCTAACTCTGAGAGATTTGATGAAAGAGATGTGTGAAGACAGAAATCTGAGCATTGCCCTTGAAGAGCAGTTGATGGCCATGAAGGAGGAGAAAGACCAGCTTCTTGCAAAGTTGCATGAGATGGAGATTCAACTCCATGAGGCAAAGGAAACCCTTACCAAGTACATGCATGAACATGAGGTGTGAAATGTTAGTTTATCTTCTAATTCCTCTCAAGATGAATGTTTTGGTGTTTTTGAAAAGCACACAAGAGGAATAGGGTCCAAGTTATTGTTAAAAATGGGCTATGAAGGTAGAGGTTTGGGTAAGCATGCACAAGGCATTGTTGAGCCTATTGTTGTTGAAGAAAGACCCAAGTATTGTGGTCTTGGATATGAACGAAATTCCAAAGTTGAGGAGACAAGGGAAAAAGTTCCAAGCATAAACTTTGTTTCAAGTTCACCTCCTCAAGAAGGCTTTAAAGGTGAAAGTTCACGAACTTTTGTTGAAAGTTCAATCCCTCCAGCATGCAAGGCTTGTGTTCGAGATGAATGTGAATGTGTGAAATGAAAGAGTTGTGATAGTGATGAGGACAAGAACACTGTTGATGGTCTTCAAAGGAGAGCTTGTAACTCTTCAGCTTCACCTCCTCAAAGAGGCGATAAAGGTGAATGTTCAAGGTATAATTCTTCTTATCATTCAGTTGCTTTTGATTATGTATGTAAAAATGGAATAAAGGATCCATGTACATATTGTGGTTTATATAACCATCATGTTTCAAAGTGTTGGAAAAGATTAACCGCTTTCAGGAAACTTTTTAAGCAAAGACATCGTGAAAAGAGGATGCAAAAGGTTTGCACTCATTGTCAGAAGCGGGGTCATCTCATTGACCAATGTTGGATGTTGCATCCAACCACTCATCCACAACACAAGAAGCAGATGGATAAAGAGTTTGACAAGAATGGAAGTGGAGATTCCGTCATCGACGTGAGTCAAGACGATTCACAAAAGGACGATGTTCAGCAAAAAAAGTCACCGTTGACTTGGCTTGGTAAGAAATGGTTGGATTTCTTGAGCAAGTAATGCTTGCATTTTCTATTGTAAATGCACTTTTCAGCGTTATGTGTGAATTTATGGGAAGCATGATAAGTTGCAGCAGTTTATCACAACTTGCATGATGCAAGTTGCATGTGAATGCAATTCATTTTGAAGGCATTTTTGTTGTTGCATAAATTTGCCAGGAGGATGTAAAAGATGGATATGATGTTCACTTGTTACAGCCATTTATCTTTTTCATTTCAACTCTTATGTACCCACATGTTATGGGTTATGTACTTATGTTTGTACTAGAAGAAGAGTTGAAGAGTCATGCACATGCAATTGTTTTTGTGTATGTATAAGAAGTGAACCTGGTGATGGTTCATCATGAATGATTCATGATTGTAACATGATTGTGTATCATGTTTGTCGATTTGTCATTTTGTAAGGTTGAGATCTTTCAAATGAGTCTCAACTGGTGTTGATGATTTTCTGAAGACTATGTTGTGTCGATCGTGTTGTTCGACTTGTGTTTAGTCGATGGTGTTTGTTGACTTCTAAGTCAATTTTGAGTACATCAAGATGTAAGAAACCACCATGTGCTTTGATGAAGTACAGGATGCGACAATTTGTTTGAAGAACAAAAGATTTTGTTGGCATCATTTTCAATCTTGTATAATTTGTTTTCAAGATTGATGGTTTTCTTGGCTTGTGACAAGATGTCACAGGAAAGTTTTTGCAGCCATTGGAGAGTTGATTGTGTTGACATCAAAGAGTTCTAAAGAGGGACTTGATTCTCAGTGGGAAGGTTGGTAGTCTTCCAAGCACAGAGAGAACAGTGGGTCAACAGCAGCCAGAGTACAGTGGTTGAGAGACATAGCCAGTTGCAGTGCAGGGCATGTCAACGTATTCAGGTGATTGTCAAAAAGATTTTGATATAACTTGAAAGAAGACAGATAAGATTTTGTGGGTCCAAAAACCTTTCAGTGGGAAGGTGTGATCAAAATCTGGACCAGGGGTCAAAATTTTTCTCAAATTTCAAAGTGCTCGGAATGTGACGAAAATAGTGCCATTGCGTCTGTCTCATCTTCCTGATTCTAGTGGTATATTTACTTTCTCAAACGTAGTCCATATGGAGAAGATATCGCAATCTGTTCGCCAAGCCAAACAGGGAAAAATCTGATGCTGACTGTACCTGTCCATACAGTCCGTACGGTCTGACGTGGCAGGGCCATACAAAGCTACGGTGGTGACATGGAAGATGTTGATTGGTCGATTGTTGGTGAGTTGGATTTTGACACGTGTCCTTGGGTGGCCAATAATAGGAGGACACGTGGCCCAATCCAAAGGTGCCACATGTCACTCATTGGTTGGCTAAGGAGTTCTATGTAGAAAATGTTGGAGGCCGCGGGGTTCGACCCCCAGACCTCTCCTCCACATAGTGCCTTTGCAAATTCCAATAGCCAACCTTCTGCCCGATGTTCCTTGTTATGAATGTCAGCGCAATTCTATTTAAATTTGGTTGTTGTTTTAAATGGAAAGGGGGGCGGGCCGGGGATTAGCCCTGACCCACGGTCCTTTGCACCATGCATACGACCATTCCACATAGAGATTAACCCCCCGACCATTGGCACGTGGTTTCATTCCACACCACATAACCGTGTATATAATATATGCGCGCGAATGTATATAACAATAAACCAAAGTTTACCATATGTTAAAATGTGGCGCAGTTGTAACATTTGTGCACAGATTTTTGACATGGCCCATGGCTTTACATACGACCCCAAGTTGGAGCATGGGAGTTACACAGTTGGAGTGGTTCAACAGATTAACCACCCTTTTTCCCAGCATTCGGTCATATGCGCCATATGCCCAGGTGCCGAGGCGGTTAGGGGATGGCACGCCCTTAACCATCCTACGGTTTGCGCCGTTGGTGCGGTTGCACCTGGTGCTGGGTTTATACGCTTTAAAATGCATTTGAGCCAGGTTCAAGCACACAGAGGTGCGTTTTGGCGAACCAGTTTCAGAAAAGCTTGAAGGAGGAAAATGGAGGAGGCCTAACTTCTTTATCTTTTGGCTGATTGAGGTGTCGTAAAAGCCCAGCTAGGGGTTTTTGGACGTGCTGAATCCATTGGCACTGTTATCAAGGCCATTTGAAGACTTCTTCTGTAAGTTTTTTCACCATTGAAGTTTTAGCAAGCTCCAGGGAGCTTGAAGCCCTCATTGGTCGAGGACATGGTTTCGTGAGCCTATGGTTGTTTTCTGTGATTGAATAATCATTTTTGGCTAATTGATATGCAATGAACACATTGGGATAGGTTTCAGAGGCTGTTGAGGAATTTTACTGGTGTTTTTTCAGAAGAGAAGCTCAGGGAAGCTTATGGCCACATGTAGAAGAGGTCATGCCCGGATGAGCCATGATCCATTTTTAGAGTTGTATTAGTCATTTTTGGGGTTTTTATGTGTTCTGATCTCAATGGTACAGTCTGTTTTTCCATTGGAGTTGAGCAGCAGCTTGTAAAAGAACTTTTGACTAATTAATCCCAGAGAGCCAAGTCCATTAATGGAGGCTCAAGGAGATGTAGCCCGGAGGGGGGTGAACTCCTTTATCATATTGTTCTTATTGTGCATTTGATGGTTTATTTGATGCAATTTGTGTTGCTGTGTATTTATTTCAAGTACATATTTAACCATCTAAAAGAACATTTGCTCACACATAAGCATTTACAGGAAGATACATGAACTTAACACATAAGTTTTATCTTGCATATTTTTAACACATGAAGCAAGGTCCTGTAAAGTTTATTCTAATGAAGTAGAGGGTGCTTGCATAGCATAAAAAGTTAGCCTTCTATTTTCAGATCACTCGTGGAATTTATGTCACCGTCTTTGAACTTCTCCATAGCTGCAATGTTCTGCAATTCCTTCTATTTTCCTTCTTCAAACTCTGGTTTCACGATCTTTCCTTTCATGATATCCAGCACTTTATTCTTGGTATCTTCCATCGAGGGATAAACAATGTTGTTTGGGCAAGTTGTTTAATCCTGTTGTTCCCTCTCGCTCAGAGGGTTATTAACAGTCTACTCCTGCTATCTCCGATCAGTAAGAACAATCTCATGTTAAGGCTTATAGTAAAGGGTCTCTGCCTAAAAGTCTCACAACTCGAAATCCTGCCCGAGTATTCCAGTTGAGTTGAGGCTTCCCCTTCTCCACTTTCGATTCCAGGTAGAATTGGTTCTTCTTCCTCCCCACCAGTAGTGGGGATGCATCTGTTTTCAAAGTACCAGAAAAGGGAAGAGTTAGGGTAGAAACTGAACTTCTACAGGTTACTGAGCAAGATATTCTCTCCACATCTTCAGTCTCCGGTCCCTTAAGTTGAATTGAATCCTGGAGATGCAAGAGTCGAAAAATAGAGTACTTCTAGGGAATCGAAGTGGTTGGCCGGATATCTATCCATAAATGAAATTCAATAGGCCTACATACAATAGAAAGAAAGAGTGCGATCGATAGGGACTCAACGAGTTTAGGCTAGGCAAGGATGCATGCCATTTCTATGATCATGAATTAATGTCTGTGGAGACGGAGACCGTCCCATACCGGAGTGAGTGGTTGGTCGAATAAAATAATCCTGTTGTTCCCTCTCGCTCAGAGGGTTATTAACAGTCTACTCCTGCTATCTCCGATCAGTAAGAACAATCTCATGTTAAGGCTTATAGTAAAGGGTCTCTGCCTAAAAGTCTCACAACTCGAAATCCTGCCCGAGTATTCCAGTTGAGTTGAGGCTTCCCCTTCTCCACTTTCGATTCCAGGTAGAATTGGTTCTTCTTCCTCCCCACCAGTAGTGGGGATGCATCTGTTTTCAAAGTACCAGAAAAGGGAAGAGTTAGGGTAGAAACTGAACTTCTACAGGTTACTGAGCAAGATATTCTCTCCACATCTTCAGTCTCCGGTCCCTTAAGTTGAATTGAATCCTGGAGATGCAAGAGTCGAAAAATAGAGTACTTCTAGGGAATCGAAGTGGTTGGCCGGATATCTATCCATAAATGAAATTCAATAGGCCTACATACAATAGAAAGAAAGAGTGCGATCGATAGGGACTCAACGAGTTTAGGCTAGGCAAGGATGCATGCCATTTCTATGATCATGAATTAATGTCTGTGGAGACGGAGAGGATGAGATCAATACTTGTCTTCCATGATCTGAAGTTAGAAGATCCATCTAACGTGTTTTTTGACTTTATAGAGTAATTTGTGGTTTCCTTGACTTGGTCAACCCTAGATTTGACCAAAAACTCAAACTTGACATCTTAGCATGTTGAGAGTACCAGGAAGTGCACTAGGATAGGGTGCACTGGTCTATCTAGAAATTAGGTCAATCCCTTCACCTAAGGTGCCTCAACAAGAGGGTTAGGGTTTCCGCAACTGCACTTGCTAGTAACCCTAGTGACAATGCTTTAGTAACTGCTCCTGCTAGAAACCCTAGCAGAAGTTCTTCAATGAGCTTAGTATCCTTATGGCTATGCTCCCTTCCAGTGGTTAGACTGAATGAAGGAAGTGTGGGCCCATAACCTGTTATAATTTGACAGATTGTGCTCATTTTACCATAGACAATATCACTATTGTCACCCAACCATAGGCCGAAGCCACCCTCCAAGCACCTTAACCTTGACATAGAATCATTCCAGAAGAAAACCCTAGGCTATATAGCCAAACAAAGGGTATCACACCTTTCTCCAAGGATAGCGAACCAAACAAGAGCTAATCAAATAGTCCAAACCATAACCAAGAGATATTCTAATCCAAAATGAAATATGCTAGCTGCAGCAACTGTAACGACAACTCGCCTCCATAATTATGCACAAAACTGTCCAACTGTAGTGTGCACAAGTGTGATCTGTAGTTATGAGAACTCTAGCCAGAATGAAGACTGGCCTCCTGTATTTATACTAAATCTGGCATACTACCAGGGCTGACTTCTCAGTCTGAGCACTAATTCTTTAGTATATAATATTTCTTCTAGCCGACTTCTTCTCTTGAAGGCTAATAACCTAATACAAGTTATCATCTTGAGCCAACTTGTCTTCTAGGGTTATTAGCCAACCCATTAGGGTTTCTTATTTCTTTCCAAAATATTCTATTCTTGTTAGGTTTACACATGGAGGTAAATACCTTCATGTTTTAAACTTCAAATCCTTGAGGTTTTTCTATATACTCTTCTTCTATAATGACACAATTCAAGAGGGTAGTTTTCACGTCCATCTGGTGTAACTTCCACTTCATCTTAGCTGCAAGGGATATGATGGTTCTGACTGAAGTGTATCTGGCTACAGGAGAAAACGTCTCTTCATAATCAATGCCTTCCTTTTGAGAAAATCCACGAGAAACAAACCTTGATTTATATTTCTCAATACTTCCATCAACAACATGTTTTATTTTGAAAATCCATTTGGAAGATACCACATCCTTTCTCTTTGGTCTGGGAACTATTTCCCATACATAATTATTTATTATGGATTGGTATTCTTTTGTCATGGCATCTGTCCATTTTTTCTTTTGAATGGATTCTTCAAAGAAGGTAGGATCCTTCTCTAAGAGATCACACATCAAATCCATATAACAAGAGAATGGCTTAGGTTTCTTCACTTGTCTCATGGTTTCTTTGGGGACACCATACTTATCTCCATATTGAATAAGTTCCCTTTCCCAAGTTGGCTTTTTCTTGTGGGAGATAGTCACCTAGGGAGGTTTTTGAGATTCTACTATGTCATGATCTTCTAGAATCTCCTCTTCAGGGGAAGCTATGACTTCCCTCGCTAGTTCTACAACTCTAGGAGCTATGGGTTCTTCTTCATATACTTCTTCAAGATGGAATCTTCTTGATTTCTTGAGTGTTGCATCTTCATCAAACATTGCATCCCTACTGATATCAATATGATGGTAACCTAGTATCTAAACTCTGAAGGCCTTGAAGACTTCACAATATCCAACAAATATTCCCTTCTTTACTAAAGGGTCCATATTGGATCTATTCTCTTTTGGAATATGTACAAATATTGGGAAACCAAATATTTTGAGATGGCTTACTTCTGGATTCTTTCCAGAGAACATATATTTAGGGGTCTTGAACCCAAGTGCACTATGGGACAATATTTTTTGTATATATACTATTGTTTTTGTTGCTTCTACCCATAATCACATTGGAATATCTTGATCATGGATCATCATCTTCACTGCTTCTATTATAGTTATGTTCTTTCTTTCTGCTACACCATTTTGTTTTGGATGGTATGGAGTGGTGAGCTCCCTCTTGATTCCGACATCTTTGCAAAGTTTTACAAACTCTTTTTAGGTGTATTCTCCTCCATTATATGACCTGAGTATCTTGATCTTTCTTTTAGAAACATTCTCTATCAAGGATTTGAATTCCTTGAATTTACTGAACACTTCATTTTTTGATTTCAAAAAGTAAACCCAGGTTTTACGATAATACTCATCAATAAAAGATACATAGTATACATACCCAATGATGGAGGATGATGGCATTGGGACACACACGTCTGAGTGAATGAGCTTTAGGACTCCTTTTGTTTTACTGTCTCTCTTCAGAAAATGGTTCTTGATGTTTTTTCTTTGTGCACATCCATTGCACACACCTTTATGGTCAGCGTTGAGTTCTGGTAGACCTGTGGCTGCCTTGCTTACATAAGGTAATTCCTTGTAGTTGATGTGGGATAATATTCTATGCCAAATTTCACATGGATTCTCAATGGAGTGGGTCATGGCTGCTTCTGAGTGAGCCTTTAGCTTATACAATCCACCTTCTTCTTTTCCAATAACAATTTCTTCTTCCATGGTTTTTCCTTCTGCCCACATAAGAAATTATCCATCTATGAAGGCAACTTTGAAGCCTTTATTTTCTAAAGATAAGATGGATAGTAAGTTATTTGTCAAACCTGGTATAGATAGTACATCCTTCATCTTCATTGGGGTCCCTGAATTAAGATTGTAATTTGATTCTCCTACTCCCTTGATAGGATATTGATAATCATCTCCAAGTGTAACTTTCTAAGAAAACTTGTTTTCTAAAAGGCAAGAGAGAATGTTTCTTTGACCTGTCATGTTCTTGGAAGCACCACTATCAATGAGCCAAGTGTGCTCACCAGGTGATATTGATCCTGAGAGGGAAAAGATTAAGACATAGTCTTCAATTCGTTCTTTTATCATCTTTGTGGGTGACTCTTCATATTCAACTGCATGGGCATGGTGCCTCTTGTTTTTCCTCTTGTATTCTTCTCGTCTAGCTAGACAATGTTTCGAAATATGTCCCATCTTGTCACAATGGTAACATTGGTAGGATGATAAATCTTTTTCTCTTCTTTGTCCTTTCTGAAACTTCAAGAATCTCCTTGGTTGAGATTATTTATGTATGTATTTGTTTTGGGGGTGAGACTCCTTATGAGTTTCTTTCTGGAAGTAAGAATTCTTTCTTCCTCCTTTAGTGTGAATATCTAGGGCTTGATCTTCATCTCTTGATAGCAAAACTTCTCTATTAGCTACTCTTGATTCTTCTTGAATACATTCTTCCCAAAGACTGTGAAATTGTAGTTTCTCCTTTCTGGAACAAATAGTTTGGATGAATGCATCACAAGGTATTGTGAGACCATTAAGGGTCATAATTATGAGTTCATCTTCATCTATAGTATCTCTAATTGCTTCTAGTTGTTCTTTGGATTGTGATATTCTGGAGAAATATTCCTGGATTGTTTCTCCTTTCTGCATCCTTGTATTCTTGAGTTGAGTTCTTAGATTGATCTTCTGATTTATGTTCTTTACTTGATATAATTTGGTATCCAATGATTGTATTGTTGTTGATCCAGAAAAGATAAAATCCATTATAGAATGGCATATCCCTAAGGATGTAGTAGACATCAAATCATTTATGGGAATTAGTGGTTATTACTGGAGATTTATCGAAGGATTTTCCAAGATCACATATTCGATTACCTGACTAAAGAAAAAGAGAATAAAATTTACTTTGTCACAAAAGTGTTCGGACAACTTTGATAAACTAAAAAGAATGTTAACTGCAACACCTATCATAAAGGTAGCAGATCCCGATAAAGATTTTATAGTTTGTGTGGATGCAAGAAAAGAGGGATTAGGAGGAGTACTAACACAAGAAGGACACATCATCTATTATGAATCACGTAAATTGAAAGAACATGGATGGAATTATGTGGCTCACGATTTAGAATTTGGAGCCGTAATTCATGCATTAAAAATGTGGTGACATTATTTAATGGGAAGAAAATGTATGTTATTAACCGGCAACAGTGGTGTAAAGTATTTGTTCAGTCAACCAGATCTCAATGCAAGGAAATCAAGATGGTTGGCATTTTTAAGCGAATTTGATTTCAAGGTACCACACATCAAAGGTAAGAACAATAAATTCGCAGATGCACTAAGTCATAGCACTAATGGCCTTTATGAAATAAGTATCAACAAAGAAGAAAACGACATCAAATAGAGAATAAATTTTGCAAGTAGTAATGACAAAAGTTACATTAAAACAACAACAAAATTGCAAGGAAACACAAAAACACTGAACATAACAGATATAAGTTTAGATAAAAATGGAATATTAAGGTTTAAAAACCTGTTGTATGTACCTAATTATGTTGATTTAAAGACAACAATTAATGATGAACTACACAAAAAACCGTATGTTGGTCACTCAGGATACCATAAAACAATAACAACCTTAAGAAAATTGTTCTACTGGCCTAACATGAAGAATGAAACAACTGAATACTTGTCTAAATTCTTAGATTGTCAGCAGGTGAAGGTTGAATGTCAACATACAACAACTTTGTTACAACCTCTTCCTATACCAGAATGGTAATGGGAGATTATATCGATGGAAATCATCAGAGGTTTTCCAAGGACTCAAAGACAAAATGACTCAATTATGGTAGTGGTTGATAAACTAAGCAAATCTACACATTTTATACCTATGAAATCTACTTATAAATCAATTAATATCGCTAATTTTTTTATGAAAGAAATACTTAGAGTGCATGGAATTTCTAAGATGTTAATTTTTGATAGAGATGTCAAATTTACGTCAAATGTTTGTAAGGAATTGTTTGCCGGATTAGATACTAACTTGAATTTCAGTAGAGGGTACCATCCTCAAACGGATCAGAAAATAGAATGAACAAACCAGATTATTGAAGACATGTTGTGAATGCGCATAAGAATGAAACCAACTAAGTGGGAGGAGTACCTACACTTAGTTGAATTTTCTTACAATAATGGTTATCAGACATTAGCTAAGATGAGCCCCTTCGAAGCATTATACAAAAGGAAATTCACAACCCTGATTAGTTTGGATAATCTAGTTAACAGGATTATGGTGGGACCGGAAATGCTCCATGAGATGGAGAGGATGGTCAAAAGAGTACAACATAATTTAAAAGAGGTGCAGGACTGACAGAAAAGCTATGCAGATTTAAAAAGAAGACATCAGGAATTTCAACTTGGAGAACATGTATATCTAAAATTCAAAGAAAGAAGGAGTTCTCTAAATCTAGGAAGTTTTTCAAAGTTGGCAACAAGGTTTTGTGGCCCATTCAAGATTTTAACTCGAATCGGACCCGTGGCGTATCAAATAGCACTCCCTGCAAATTTAAAATTTCATAATGTTTTTCATGTTTCATTATTAAAAAGGTATATTCATGGTCTTACTCACATCATTGATTGGAACATGGTGCATGTGGAACTAGAAGGAGAGTTCCAAGAGGATCGTTTGGATATTCTGGACAGGAAATAAACAGTACTATGGAACAGAGCCATCACCCAGGTAAAAGTGCAATGGAAGCACTTTAGTCCTAATGAGGCCACTTGGGAATTGGAAGAAGATATGTTGAAATCTTATCCAATTCTATTCCAAGAGAGGAATGAACACTGAGGAGAATGGTGTACTTAAGGGGGAGAGGATGTAACATCCTCAAAAATTAGAAAAATTATTTCTATGTTGAATTTTGAAACAAATTTCCATTTTTGGAAAAATTAGATTTGGAAATTATTTTCCATTTATGGAAAATTCGAATTTGAAATTTTTTATTTTGTAAGTAATTATTTGATGAAATTTGGGAAAATATTTGACTTGCCCAACTGTCCTATTTTATTGGACACATGTATGAGTCAAACTTTTAATAAAATTAATGTTGGAAGACAAATGCAACAACCACGTTAAAAATAATTGACCATGACTCCATGAGTGGGGAACAAGTATGCGTTACCTCAGGGATGATTTTTACAAGTGGAAAAAGTTTAATTTGACAACTAGTGGCCCCTAAAAATCAAGGATTTGTAAATTTTTGAATTTCCCCAGGGACAGAAAGAAACAAAAGACCTAGGCACAAGATTATATACATCATATGTGGGAGGCAGGATGCTCCTTAGTATGTTGGGAAATGATTGAGAATTGGTTGTTGTTATGATCACTTGTAGTGTGAGGAAAGGAATATTTTGATCTGTTGATGGTGACTACAGCTGAGGAGGATAATTTAGATTCGCCCTTATGGACTCATGGTCAAGATAGCGGGTGATCAAGACAAGTAATTGTGGCTTTCTTTCCTATGATTGGGTGGAACGTGGATGTTCCTTTTCTTTTCTAGCATTAGCTTATTTAGACATGTATCTCAACGATGAATTTCATTATTGATGTTATATTTTATGTCTTTCTACAGTATACTAATATTGGTAATATTGTCTATCTGAAATATAATTGTGATATATATAAATCTAGCTATATATATAGGTATGCATATAGAAATAAATAACAAACTATGTGTATATTCCTATTGGCCATTAAGAATCTATATTTTGATTTCTGTTTGAATCTGTACATAATTGAATACTGCAAAAATTAAAGAAATCATATTGTACTGTTAATATACTACTATCATGGTGAGAATAGGTGGAAAGAATAAAAGTCCAAGTACTTTCTTTATTTACATCTATTACTCAAAAATATTGTGGATACAATAGAATTCATACTTTCTTGCAAAAAGTAACTATTACAGTCAATACGTATTTATCCAAACATTACAGTTGGGGTACCATAGGACCCAAGAGTTCCATAACCTTTGTGTTTCTAAAAACAAAACTCTCTAGATAAGCAAACTTAAATGTAAAACGAAGTACATGAAATTGTCCGCAAATTCTCACAAGGAATGGTGGAAGAAGATGGAACCCAAATACCTTTTATGAATAGGCAGAGTGCCTCATCAACTGTATGGGGCACCTCCCAAACCTATAATAAAAAAAAAATGATATTTAGTAAATTATTAAAGTACGAAATTGCTAAAATTGAAACAAAGTAAAGAATTTATATTACTTAACTTGGGTTTCGATGTTGAAAGAGGCATCCTCACCATCTTGCGAATCCACCAATACAAGATAGAGGAGGGAAGTGGGTGAATTGTTCACCTGATTGGTTCCCCTGCAAGACAAAAGGGACCCATAATCAATGTTTATACTTGTGAAACTTTAGCATATTACGAAAGCAGAAGCATAAGAAAAATATTTCACTTAAGAACATAAATCATGATAACCTGTAGGAATTAAAATAAAGTAAAATGGATACCCGTAGAAACAAATTTTTTTATAATGAGAGAATAGTACTTGGAAGGAGGGACTAAATATCTTAAATAGAGTCCCTTTATTACACAAGCTGGCCAACAAATCTTAACAAAAATCTACAAATATTATTCCAAAGAGAGTGTACAAGAGAAAACCCATATTGTAACGAATTAATCAAACAGAGAATGATTATTCAATACACAATGAGCTCTAACAGAGGTAAATGATCACACAATACACATAAATTTAACAAGAAGTTAAAGTGGGATACGACTCTGTGTGAGTCTATTCCTTTTTGCACACAGAATGATTTGAAACTCTGGGGCTTGGCCTCATAGCGATAAGGTATCCGATGCATGCAAGTAAGAGACCCCTTTATTATTGAATTCAAGAATCATACTGTTAAAATCAAATAAGGTTCTACGATGGGTCTTTGTTCGCTGGTCACGAGTTTTTAGTAATTAGCCAAACAACTCTATCCTCCCAACAAAGATACCCTTTTTTTTTCAAATCGATGAACTTAATCGCATTTCAAAGAACATCCTTACCTTTCAACAATTGAGAGTGTTTTTACAGAGTAGTTAGTACAGAATGCAAGTTAAACACGGTTGAATGAAAATATGGGCATGGGATTAATCGATAAGTTTGAATTAAACATTGGCAATTACATAGTGAATTTATCACTTACAAAGTGAGTTGCCAGACAAAAATGTTTATACAACAAGTCATCCTTAAAGGAACATGGGGCTACACCACTGTACAGACCCAAAACCAAACCAAAACTTACAAGGGTTTAGGGTTTTTGCAACCACGAGCAAACTAAGAGTAACCTAGATGTTTACGATCTGGAAGACCGGGATTTTTGTAAAAGAATCATAGAACCCGAGCAGGTGTTGGACTGTGTAAAGGACCCTAGAAAAACATAGTAACATTATAACAGAATGAGATATGGAACACATTGTCAAAATAATAGAATGAGACTTGGAAAATTACTTAGCGATCCCTTCAACGCGATATCGACATAACTGAGAGTGGGGTATGGAAATGCATTATACAGAGCTCAACTCAACATGGTAAAGTATTTACTTACATACCGAAATCCAGAATATAGAGCTCAACCCATCACAATAAAAATTACTTATATATATAGAAGTGCATTATACAGAGTTCGACCCAACTTAGTAAACATATTGCACACCATGGAAATGCATTATACAAAGTTCGACCCAACATAGTAAACATATTACACACCATGTAAATGTAGTATACAAAGCTCTACCCAACAAAGTAAATGCATGGCACACCCATGGAAATACATTATACAGAGCTCGGCCAATACAAAAATATAATGTAAATAAATGTGTATTATAAATCAATATTTAGGACCAAGAACTCATGTAGCATAGAAACTATGCATACAACAAGCTCTGGTTAAATCTTATTAACAGAAGAATGTATTCTCCTAGAAAAAAATGAAAAACCCTATTGAACCAATGAATATGGAATATGATATATAGAGGGAAGAAGCTTACTGTATACAAGCCGAGGGTAAATTTGAAAGATAGTGACCTCCATGTCACAAGGAAACTAGCTAAATGCCTTGACATCAGTCCTAGCAAGAAATTTGAGAATATTATCAAAGGCAGCAGCCATCCCATGACCACTCTAACACTACCATAGTCACTTAACCCTACTATCGTGAAGAAAAACACAGAGAAAACCAAAAATTGATTGAAACAAAGACAATGGTAATGCCACTATGTGCCTTCCAATAGTTGAGAATGATGGAGTGTACACCAACCTATCGATTCCATGTGAAGTTAGTCGAGGTGGAAATTCCGTAGTGGCTCTTCCTTACAAAAAATTCCGACCTAAAATCCAAGGTGACCTACCACCATTAATGGTTACATCCAACTTAATGCCCAAGGCTAGGACTAGACTGTCTCGTGACCTTGTTGGTCACAATAATTGCTTAATTGATTCAAACAACCAAGTGATACATAAATTATCAACCCAAGGAAGTCTTTTATTTCAAATATAACCACGCACTATATATGCTCAATTCCAAAAGCAACTTAGTGTTGTAGTAAAGAAACTTATACTAATCACACTTGCTTGAAGAAACTGAAGCTCTGAATTGAATCACTAGAAAGTAACTCTCCTATTGCAAATCTTTAAAGTTCAATCTAAGAATCCTGGATTACATTAAAATACACTTGCAATGGGAAAGAACAACTATTCTACAATTAGAGAACAGGACCCTTACTCTCAAACAGAGACTTCAATACTAACACACTTTCATGAAAACAGTAAGCAGAAGACAATTAACTCTATCTAGCAGAGAACAAAGCCACCTAGTTCGTTCCCTTCTAAGCAGGAGCTTTGAGCCTTGTTTCTGTTTTAGCACACTTGTGAGGTTGAGGTTTACATAGAATAGGGCGGTCTGATCCCTTCCTTTCTGAGCAGGGATCCTTAACGCAGTTTCTGGATAGCACAAAATGAAGTCTACAGAGAACAGGATGTTTTGGTTCCTTCCTTTATGAGCAGGAACCCTTAACCCAATCCCTGGCTAACACACTTGCAGAGGTAAATGAAATCTACAGAAGACAAGGTGTTGTGATTCCTTCCTGTCTGAGCAGGAACCCTTAACCAAATCTCTGGCTAGCACACTTGCAGCAGTAAATGAAATCTACAGAAGACAAGGTGTTTTGATTCCTTCCTATCTGAGCAGGAACCCTTAACCAAATCTCTGGCTAGCACGCTTGCAACAGTAAATGAAATCTACAGAAGACAAGGTGTTTTGATTCCTTCCTGTCTGAGAAGGAACCCTTAACCAAATCTCTGGCTAGCACGCTTGCAGCAGTAAATGAAATCTGCAGAAGACAAGGTGTTTTGATTCCTTCCTGTCTGAGCAGGAACCTTAAACCAAACCTCTTGGCTAGCACACTGGCAGAAGTAAATGAAATCTAGAGAGGGTAGGATATTCCGATCCCTTCTTGTCTGAGTAGGAACCTTTAACCTAGTCTCTGCTTAGCTTCATAAAATCATCACACAAGATGCTGATAAAAAGAATTACAAATTCCATTCAATAAACTAAGACAGAGTCAGTAGTGTTTCAGCAAAGCAGAATACATTAAAAACAGTGTTTCAACAACGACAGTTAAACAAAACATAAACAGAATTTGTACTAACACACTTCTAACTAATGGGTGAATCTTGTGAAGAAGGTGGGCCCTCCATTCTCACAAGATTCCCCTAGAACGAAAAATCTAGAGAAGGATACTCAAAGCAGTCTTATATTCATCTGTCGAAATATCACATTACAAATTGGAAAAAAAAGAATACGCCCCACTTCTCTGGAGTTGCTTCAATACATAAAACTTGGATCCCTCGAATGATGATTTCCTCTCCTTTAATGAGGAAATCCCTTTGATACAATCATTACAATGCATATCTGATTCCTATCCTTAGTCGGATCTACTTTCTAAACCAGCACAGGATGTCCTAGTCTCACACAACAGAATGCTATTACAGGAGCTAAATGAGGTACTGTTGTTACAACTGGTGTAACAGCTTCTTCCCATTGTTGTTGATTGTGTTTCAGCATCGCAATTCGCGGGCTGTTTCAGCCACGTGAATTGTGCTCTGACTATGTCAGCGTTCTTGTGTAGGAGCGATGGTTATAGCTTTTAACCGCTGACTGTAACGGCTTCCTTGTGTTTCAGCATCATCGGTCCTGGCGGTTTCCTCTGTGTTTCAGCATTTGCAACTCTGGACTGTGCAACAGCTCCGTGTTTCAGCATCTGCGACCTCAGACTGTATGACAGCTTTGTGTTTCAGCATCAGTGGCCTCAAACTATATGACAGTTCTATGTTTCAGCATTTGTTCTGTGTTTCAGCAACTGCGACCTCGAACTGTATAGCGGCTCTGTGTTTCAGCAACAACGATCTTGAACAATTCTGTGTTTCAGCAATAGGCCTCAAGTGCTAATCTGCAGTTTTGAACACTTATGCATTTCTAATCAATGGTTAAGTACGAAAGTGATGTAAAATATTATCCAAAACAGATTAGACATATAGTAATGAGAAGGGACGTTGTATACCTTTGGGATGATCAGATAAAGTGAAAGTATGAGTCTAAATATGGGTGATCAAGAGTATACTAGTGGAAAAAAGTATAGGCAAAAAGGTACATTTTCTGGTCCTAACATCCCCCCCAACTCAAGGTGTTGCATGTCCTCAGGCAACTCACTCTGAATCAGAGTCTTGATACCGACTCTGATCATGTAAGTCACTCAAGCTGTAACTCTGGGAGGTATTGTCTGTCAGCGTTCTGAACCCTTGTACTTCCTACAATCTTTGCTATGCTATTGTTTCTGCCTTCTTAGGCAGCTTATAACTGACTTGATACCTTTCTAATGGCAACCAGAGAATGGGAAAATAAAACTGGTACCCTATCCAATTTTCAGCACAATTTCTAACACACTGGATGTATTTGGGTATCCTGGAAATTGCTACTTCCAAATTCGCAGGACCAAAAGGATTGTGCTATTGTCTTTTCTCTATGGATTGCTGCCAAAACAGGGTATTGGCCTGGAGGGCAGGAATCTCTATGGATCTGATGAGGTGTTCACAATCCTGAAGCACTTCTAATTGTAGCTCCCGAACATGTTCAGTCACCCCTGGTTGTTTTAAGAACTCATAATATTGTGAGATAAATGTAGCTGCCCTCTGTGGTTCTGGTCTAATCCAGAGGAGGCGATTATCTTCATTGTGCTTGACAGTCGAAAAGTCACCTTGCCAAATGATTTGATTGAGGAGAAAGGAATTAAATTCTCAAAGTTGAACATCCCCAACAAGAGGATTTATGTTCAGCAACATGTTTTCTGGAATAGCCTCATTATGGAAGTATGCCTCACAGAGGAGGTGTTGGTCCCTGGTAAAGGCAGCTACAAAAGTTTTGATAAAATCTGTTGATTGAATGACTTCATGGGGTTTACCTTCTATAATGGACTTGATCTGAAACCATATGATTCTCTCCATCAGGAATAAGGAGTAGTTGCAAGATGGCTTCCTTGTGGCCAATAGCTTCTACATCAAATCAAATACCAGGACCAATCTGTCTTTCAAGTCTTTGTTTTTCTTCTTAAGCTCACGAGCTACCTGGCGTATCTGTTCTGATGCTTCCTAGTTTGAGAAGGTGTGATTTATCCAAGTTTGCCTGTGCACTTGTAGGTGTTTGGCCTATGTTTCAGCATACTCCTCCTTCCATTTTTGTATTTATGCATATTCATCCCATAGATGAGTCTGTGTTTCAGCGTTGGAAGTAGTGGGATTAGGCAGGGTTTGAGTAGATTGTTCCCTGGAAGTGGAGAGATTGATCTGACTGGGAGGTGTAAATTCCTCCATGGGCACTGTTTGCACAGCCTTGTTGACAACAATAGGGACTTCTTTCTTAAGCCTGGAAGGGCCTGCTGGTTCTTGTGTTGCAGCGGGTTCAGTCTTGAGTTTGCTAGGGCCTGCTGGTTCTTGTGTTGCAGCAGGTTCAGTTTTGAGCTTAGTAAGGCCTGCTTGCTCTTGTGTTGTAGTAGGTTCTTTCTTGAATTCAAAAGGTGAAGGAGTAGGGGCTGCTCCTGGTACTGGAACTTGAACCACCTTATAGCCGGCCTGATAGTAAATATCTCCACATTGGCAGCACATATATTCTTTGCATATGCTCTCTGTATTTTGTTCTGCCATTGTTGCTATACAGCTTGAGGTGTAGGAATTGAGTTCCTTTTCATATGCTTCTTTTGCCGTGGCTAACTCCTGCTGATATGCTTCTAATTGAGACTTTAAAAAGTTGTTTTCTTCCAAGACATCGGCCATTGTTTGTTTGGATTTAGAGGTGACTGGTTCTTGTGTGGCAGTCATAGCCTCATGAGCTGGTGCTTGTGGAGTAGCTATAGGAATGGCAACAGATGCTTGTGTTTCAGCCTCCTGGTGTAAAGAGAGTAGTGTTTCAGCACCCTCAACCTCTGATTCCTAAATCTCCATGTCAATGTCAGTGTCAGTGGCTGGTTCTTGTGTTTCAGCCACTGCATAGGTAGCTGGTTGTGTTTCAGCTACTTTATTTGAGGAGGGTGGTGTTGCAGCATTCAGGGTCTTAGATTCCTAAAATTCAATTTCAATCTCAGTGACTGGTTCTTGTGTTTCAGCCACTGCATGTTGTGTTGCATCATTCGGGGTCTCAATTTCCTCAATTTCAAAATCAGTGGTTGGTTCTTGTGTTTCAGCCACTGGATGAGTAACTGGTTGTGTTTCAGCTACTTTATTTGAAACACATAATGTTTGGGCTTCTGATTCTTCAATGTCAGCGGTTGGTTCTTGTGTTTCAGCCACTGAGGTTGGAATAGGCGAAGATCCGGGGGTTTGGGAAATTGAAGATGTACGGGGTATCAGTCGAATAGGTGGGGGATCTAGGGTAGTGGTCATCCATAGTGGCCTCATTGAGGTTCTTGTTCGCTTTTTGCACAAGAAGGGTGGAAAGGGGGCAATCTGTTTTCGTTTTCGTGGAGGTCTTTTCTGAATGATAGGGCAGGCAACATTTTCTGGTTCAGAGTCATCACTGAGAATATGAAGGGCGGGGGTGGATGACTCTGGTAGGTTATGTGGTGAATTTGGTGGGGTAGGGGAAATGACTGGGTTGGTGAGTTATGTGGGCGGGATATGGGGTACTTCGGGGACGTCTGGGGTGTTTTTCTGTTGCTGCTCTTAGGGAATTCCAGCAGCTGGTTGAGGTTTTATGGGTGGGTTATTTAATGGGCGGTTTTGTTGAGCAAAACCCCTGTTGATGAGTAATTGAACAAGACGATGGTGGGTGAGTGAAAGGGTTGGATCGTTTTCCTTCCTACAATATTGTACCATATTTTTCAAACAGCCCAGTAAATAATAAGGAATATTGACCCGTCTGTTATGCCTTAAATGAGAAAGCAGAAGGATTTCATGCTGATATACTACCTGATATCATCCTTCGTAGGTTAGGTAACGCTTGATAAATCTGGTGACTTCTATCCATGGTGGTGGTAATGAGTTGAGCTAAACACCCCTTCCTTTCAGTACAATGCGTTCCTTAGGCAAGAAGAAGCTCTGCTGAACATTCCCAATGATGTGTTTTCGGCTGAACATGCGAGTGCCATCGGTTGGGAGGCCTGAGACCTCTGCTATGTCTTCCTCTGTTACTGATATTCAAACCCCGTCGACGACAGAATGGTCCTCCTGCAGATTTTGGGCAAACTGTAGGACTTGTTGTTCATTATATCCTTGAAGTCTGCGGAAGTAATTGAGCCACCCTGCCTGCTGGAAGATTTCATACGCTGTTTGAAAGTGTTCCAACAGCGCTGTGGTGGTGGGTTCACTTCGTATGACATATCCTCCCATGGCCACTAACTTGGTAAAATACAGCGTCGAGAGTTTATGTATCAACTCTGCATAGAATGAGTTTTCTGAGTCGACGTTATGCAGGAATAGTGGTTAATGCGTGAAAGGGTGGTGAATGGCGGCAATGAAATCGGGTGTAATGAAGGTATCGCAGATTCGATGTGTACTTCCCCTCCCGTCAAGTGCGGTTAGTACTAATTGCACTTGAATGGTCATAATGACGTAGAATCTTTCTCATTAACTATAGCCTAACTGAATTACATAAAATTTGCATACCTCGCCTTACCATTTGATTCGTTCTGCAAACAACATACCATGCCTATCAATGGTAGTCCTGTCGAGGCGGCAACTTTTGAATTGTGTCGAGGACTTGTTGTCTAGAAGGTTGAACTATAATATGTGGGCGTAAAAGTTTGTTGACGGACGATGGTGAAAGACTGGTGTTTCGGCAATAGAGAAAGATGAAACAAGTGTTGTAGATGAAGAACTTTTGAGCAATGGTGTTTCAGCATGTGAAGAAAGTCAAAAGTGTTGAATGGTGGTGTTTCAGCATCGAAAGAAATCAAAAGTGATGAACGGTGGTGTTTCAGCATCGGAAGAAATCAAAAGTGTTGAACGGTGGTGTTTCAGCATCAGGAAAATGATGAAGAGTTGCTGATAATGGAGTTTCAACAACGGAAGGGAAAGGGAGAAACAAGTGCTGGACGGAGTTGTTTCTCTACTAAAAATGGTGAGGGAAAGGTGGACTGGAATGTTTTGGGAGTGGGAAGAATGAAAAAAAGTGCTGAACAGTGGTGTTTCAGCATCGGGAAAAATAGTGAAAAGTTGCTGGTATTGGTGTTTCAACAACAGAAGGGGAAAGGCGAAACAAATGTTGGACGAAGTTGTTTCATCGGTGAGAATGGTGAGGAAATGACAAAAAGGTTGTCGAGCCGTGGTGGGGAAAAAAGGTATGATTTTGGTGTTTCAGTAATGGAGGAAAGGGGGCAGATTACTGACAGTGGCGTTTCGGCAATAGAGGAAAGTCAAGAATGTTGAACGGTGGTGTTTCAGCAGCGTGAAGGTCAACAGTGCTGAACAGTGGTGTTTCAGCATCGTAAGAGTTAACAGTGCTGAACAACGGTGTTTCAGCATCGTGAAAGCTCGTCTCCTTGGAATCGTCCTCTTCTAGTGGCTGTGCTTCGATCGGGAGTCTGCAAAAATCGACTGTAGCATGGTATTTCTTAACAGGGATTATTAGAAAACAAAATCTAATCTAATCTAATACTAAAGAAAATCAATCTTAAAAGAATTAATTGCTATTAGGGGTAGAAACCCCCTCAACGAGGAGAAAATGAGCGTCTGCCATGCATGTGGCCTTAAAATCTTCTTTAGAGATAGGTCGCTGGTACAGATGGAGCCGATGACCATTTACAAGTAACGGAGTTCTGGAGTCATCGATTGTGAGGAGCCTTACTGTTCCATTGGGAAAAACTGTGTCTACTTCATAAGGTCCAAGCCATCTTGTACGCAGTTTCCCTTGAAATTCTTTGAACCGGGAATCATACAGTAGGGCCCAATTACCTTTTTGGAACTGCTTGTTCTTGATATTTTTGTTATGCCATTGTGATCTTTTCTGTTGAATTATGGTTGTTTGTTGAATGGCATCTAATCTTTTCTCCTCTAGTTCATTAAGTTGTTGCAACCTGGCTGTCTGTGCATCAGTTAGATCAAGGTTGACAGCTAAAGCAGTCCTTAAGGTTTTTATCTCAAATTCCATAGGAAAAACAACACTCTTTCCATAGACTAATTCATAGGGAGAAAATCCTGTAGTATTTCTCCAGGTAGTTCTGTAGGCCCATAGTGCTTCAAGGA
>JASDQU010205617.1:3884-17436 GCA_032191745.1 Picea mariana
TTAATTCATTTCAAATTTTGAGGGATAATCTTAGTCAGATTCAAGTTGAAAGTCACAATGTAAGCCATGAAGAACCAATAGAGCCAATGCCACCATTATATAAATAATTTTATGATCTTATAGTTGATATTCTGGATAATGTGTGTTTTCAAAGTCAGTTTTCATTTATCCCCAATGTTTTCAAAAAAATTTATGATGTGGATATGATTAGACAGGCATCTACAGGGGTGTGTTTAGTAGAAGCATCATTTCAGAACCCATCAGAAAAGTTGCAGCCATGTCATGAAGTTGAGTTGGTTAAGTTTGAATATCAAGGAACAGGTCAGTTCTACCTTGATCCTATAGGCACCTATATGGAGAAATTTTTCACTAGAGAGCCCCAATTTATCCCTGGCATTACTTTGGTCCTTCAGAATTGTCAGGGTCTCTATTGTAAAGATCAATCATGTTTTGAACAATGGCCATTACACTTTGCAGTTTTTAATCCATGGGAAAAAGGTGAGGCTGCCTTTTTTATTGTGCTACCAAGCAGTCAAGTAGTCCACTGGTCTCAACAGCTACTTGATTGGCTTCATTGGCATTTCTGTATTATTTGATTTAGCATGATTTTCAGCAGTATAGGGTAGGTATAAGAACATGAATAAGCTCAACATTCTGAGCATCTCTTTTTCAGCAGTGTTCATTTTGATTTGGTTTTCAGTTGCAAAGATCAAAACAGGTACAGGTTTCAAAATAATATTTTGGGATTGGCCCAAATAATAAAGCACCGGTCCTCATGTTCAGAGTTCAGTGGTTCTTGACACCTCTCGAGAAAGCTTCCATCCCCAAGTGGATCCTATGTTGGGGTCCTATAATCATAGGTAACCTAACTCTTCAGCTGATGATTTAGTGTTTCTCTCGTGATGACGAAGTCTGGATCGGTTGATCTCGTTTCTCCCCTCCATTCATTTCGTTCGATCCTCCATCACCCTGTTGCATCCTTCATCCACACTGCGCCCTCACTCCCTCTTCCTTTTGACCCATTGACTACCTCTCTCCCTTTGCTAATCCATGCATGAATAAACAAACTTAGGATAATAAACGAATAATATTAAGGGGTTAGTGGCATTTTATAAATGCTTGTTAGCCTAATAAATTTGTTTTAGTAGGATAATGTATAATAAAATAATGATTAGATTAATTATTACTTAATTATTAACTTAGTCTAATTAAGTTGGTTGTTTAAGGTTAGTAATTAGGATTAATTTAAATTAATAAACAATATAAAACAATTATATATTAAAACATTAAAAAAAACCATATATTAAAACATTAATAATAAAATTAAAAATTAAATAAAACCAAACAAAATAAAACTTAAACAAACATATAATAAAACATTAAATAAATCATATATAGAAAACAAAATATAAAAAACAAAACATATAAAACAATAAAAAAAAAATTAAAAAACATAAAAAATAACACTACCCTAAGTCTACCCACCCAAACCTGACGTAACATCACACCCCAAATCAACAAATAAATCAAACGGTCATGAAATTTTCTAGACCCCCCCTCGCCATCCAGAGTTTAACGAGAGGGGGGGGGTTCCAGAATAGTTATTTTCCATTACCACCCTTTGGACAGGTGTCAGATCCACAGGCTAGCATAGCCCCCACCCCCCTAAAACCACTTACCACCTCAGGGGGGATCCAGAATATAGCCTTCCCCAAAAAAAACCGCTTTTCCCATTTTCACCCATTTTTTCCTATTCATCATGTCATCTTTTGAAGCCGATTCCGGGCGAACGAAAGCGAACTTTAAGAAACCGAGAGAGGTTTTTCTCCATAACGGGTCGAAGAAAAAAAACCTCTCTCAGGTTTTTCACAGGTGCCATGAGAAGGGAGAATCAAACCCATATTTGAGGCCCTTTTTTCCAGCTTTTCATTTTTCCGTTACAGTCCTGATTTTGCTGGAGCTGTTACAGCCATCTGGAGGAGAATTTTGTGAAACCAAAGGAAATTTTTGTCCATCACATGCCCATATACAATAAAATCCTTCATTTTTTTCCCAGGTGTCAGCGTTGAAGAGAAACAGATGTCTGTTCGGACCCCTTTTTGCAGAAATTAGGTCCGTCTTTCATCGCGGACAGTTCCAGATTTTGGGGGATTTGTGGCTATTTTTGGCCGAGGTGGTTAGATCCGACTCACACAAATTGTTGGGGGATATCCCCTATTTAATCAGAGTATTTTAATGTAAAAGTTTGTTTATCATTGCACCGAGGAAGGCTATTCTCTATGGTATTTTTATGATTCACCAGGAATACAAAGGGACTTTTTCACAGGATTCCTGTATGTCGACGATTGGTGAAGTTTTTCTTTCTTTGTTGAATGTGATTCTAATTAGTATTCATTATGTTTCTCTCTTTCTAATTTTCAAAATGATATTTAACGCATAATTTATCCCTGATACTCTGTGTAGTGCTTTTGAGAATCTTAATGTTTTCCTCTGATACTACAATAAAGAAATTCTTGAATGCTTTTTTGTTGTAGTTGATTATCTCGTCTGTTCCTCTTTTACATCACTTTATTTCTAAAGGATCCAACATCTGCATTACCTTTCGCTGTGGAAATACCTTATAGAACTGTGCTTAATTTCTAACTTTTCACATACCCCATAGCTCAATGGTATTCTTTTGTTGTCTCAACCAAAAAACTCCAAGAACATATCCTCTTCTGCATAGCTAGCCTAAGATCAAATCTATAACAAAGATAAATTTGACAAAGAGATCCCTCTCTGAGTCTTGGAGGGCTAGATCCAAGACTCGAAGTGGTTTTGATGTTGCCTCTGTGACTGCCTCCTCTGCCTTGGGCAAATTACAGGGTGCTAACACGATAAAAGAATGGCAAGCAAAATAATTCACCTACTTAATCATTCATCACATAATAACACAACAATTCATCTTCATCATTAAAGAAAATAACAAAAAAACATTGCACTAGATAACTTGACAACAGATTTAATTTATCTTACTCATTGCAACATCCATTCATGAAATGAGATAAGAATTAGTTTGTCTCCAAGTCCAATCACACATGCATTTGGATGAAAATATCTTGTCTCTGGTCCAGAAGGACTTATTTATTAAAGGTATCTCATAAATAATTATTAACAAACCAAAACAAAAGAGTTTCTTGCAACAACCATTGACCTCTAACTAATTGGTTGATTATCTTATTTATAATATAAAATTCAACTGAAAATAACGGCTAAGTGTAATTTAAACAAAACAAAATCCACCATGTGGCATCCTCTTCTAACAGTGTCTTTAACAGTCAACTCAAGATATCACTTGAAAGGGTGACTTTTCTCATACTCTGACCAACTAATGAACAATTCTTTACAGGTTTGGGCCCATGGAAATCTATTTTGTTCCATCAGAGCCCCGTAAAATCCTTTGACCTCCACCGCATGCACCCAGTACTTCACCAGACTGGTGTTTAACTGTTGTAGCACAATCAGAGCTCAAACCGGGTGTTCCATAAATTGTTGCGCTTGTTCGGTCATTGCATCGGTCACTTTGGCTAGCTCTTCGGCCCATAGTGCATCTTACTTGGTGTGCATCTCAAATATGTCACACAAGTCGAGGAAGTCATCGGGGGTGTCAAACTCAGGGAGTCTGATATCCTTCATTGCTTTGTTGATATTTCCCCAATGTTTCTTGCACTTTCCCCACTGCTCTTGGATTTCCCAGTGTGGTTCCTGAGACATCTTAGCCCAATACTTGGTTGATCCCTTTATGCAATCAAGACTGCTTTTTCTCAGCATCCGGATGTCATGTTATTCTTTCTCTCGGCCATGTTGGACCACATAAATGTATTTGATCCTCTCTACGGCTTGTTGGGCTCTTTCATACCATCACTCGATATCCTTTCTTGTCGCGAGTGTCATGAGAATATCTTCCTAGAACTAGGCGATATTCGCAGTAAAAAGGTGTCGCTCTTTTGTCGATTTGTTGTAAGCCTCTTCGAACTCGCTTCTTAGATATACCACAGTTTGAGTGGTGCCCTGATAGTACTCAGCTAGGTGGCGTAAATATTCTAGTTCCTTCAGGGTGGAAGCTAGCTCCTTTTCATCTCTTTTGGCTCTATCCAGAGTGACATCTGAGATCACCATTCCCACGCCAATGAGATCAAATGTTCTATCCTTTTCTATGTTTATCAAATTATCCTCTGTAGTGATGAGGATGGAGCGATCCAATGTGATCCTTATTTTCTCGGTGGTCCATTGGACAATAGAATTCCTCTTTTGATCACAGATGATAGCATATATATCGGCGACCTCGTCCACAAGCTCGAGAATCTGCTGATCACCCCATGGGAGTGTGTTTCCCAGATTTTCGGTAGTGTATATCTATTCAAGGTCAGGTTATTGAACTTCCTCATTGTGCTCTAAAGGCCCGACCTCTGCCTATTTATTATCTGGGATCTGAGTATCGAGTGGAATAGAGACGTCAAGAAAGGAATCAATACTTACTTATTTATCGGTCATTGAATCATCGACTTACTTTTGTGGGGATCCTTCCTTTGGCTCATTTGATTATGACTTGTCCTTCCGATTGTCTGCTCGAGTCTCTGGCACATTGAGCCACTTTGAGCGGGGAACAATTTCGGCTTCTATTTCCTTTTGCGGGACCTCCTAGGTTTGGACCCTGCGAATAGGAGAAGATGTCTTCTCCAGTCCCTTTTCTTCTTGGACACATGTAGGGGTCCTGAGAGATGCCTCCAGGATCTTTTCATCACTATATATATTTATAAACTCTCTCAAAGGATTAGGCATGCCTGTTTCCATTGATACCTGACCCATCTCTGGTTGATTCATCACACCTGCCTGCGATTCGGTCAGTGGCATTGTGGATCCAAGGTCATATTACCCATTGATGTTATCAAGGTTTATGAGATCAAGGCCGCTTGGCCCCACCGAGTTTTCTTCTGGGCTCTCTTTCGATAGCTTGGGAATCCTCACGAGGTCTGGGTTATCTCGCAACCGACTCATCATCTATTGTGCCTGCTCATACAAGAGTGCCCCTCTCTCGAGTGCATCCCGAGGCTCAAGAAAACCCCTGTCCTATATCAGGTTTACCTAGAAGATATATTTTGTTTCTATGGCTTCATGGGGAGCTTCAACCACTTTGGTTGATTCATATGCTATCCTTTCTTCTCTGGCCTTGAGGACCTATTGATTTGATTATTCCAGGACCGTTGTTTTCTCCTCCCAACTCAAGGCTATGAACATGGTTGCCTTTAGTTCAGCCATCCTTTCCACCACCTCATCCTAGGCTTGATCATTTTCAGTGAAGATTTCATCTTCAAACCTATCATGGGAATTTGGCCATCAAGATGATACCTGTGATGCGTAATTCATGACCATACCCTTGGGGTCGTTCATGTGAAAACAACCAGTCTGCAATCGGGACTCCAATTGTGTTGATCCTTCTTGCTTGGCCTGTGCAGTGTCCTTTAATATGTAGAAACCAATATGAAATCCATAGGGTATGAAGGCCCGCTTCTTATATTTTACCAGAGTAGCATTGTAACCTTGAAAGATGGTATGATAGAAGATTTCCCCTACTATTAATCGATCGAGGACATATACAGCTAACATATAGGGTTCTCTGGTGGCATCGAAAGCCCTGATGTAGTTATTGCGCTCATCCAGATACCAGTGATCCACTTTTGATATAATATTTTTGGCTACATCCGACAACCTTGGGAACTCTTTCTTGAAGAACAAGAAATAAATATGTGCGATAAACTGATCACATATGAGAGAGTAGGGTTTCTTGTACCTTTTCTCCCACAAGATGTTGAAAAATACATGGAATGGGAGTTCGGAGACATGCCAACTCAATTTCATTCCGGCAAAGACATTCTTGGCACATATGATGTCCAATAGATAAGAAGACATGTAGAAGGAAGGGGGTTCTCCGTCTTTCATCGTCTGAGTCTATCATATGAAAGTGCTGAGTTGTTTGGATATGATGACACACGAGTTAAAACCTATTTTTGAAATGGCTATAGTAAAATCTCGAGGCATCTAAGCCTCTAAAAACCTAGAAAAGTCTTTCTCCCCATGAAACCGACAGAGGAGGGCCATTAGATATATGTACGGCTCCCTTAGGTTGGTTGTCAAGTACTAGTCGAAGGTCCAATTGGTGAAATTTGTATCCTCTCTCCACCATAACACAATCACCTTTTAGTGTTGGTGTGATCGATAAGCCATTGCAGGATTTCTATGCAGGGGGATACTAGAGTCCTGCTCGCCACCATGTGAAAATACACCTTACGAACATTTGGGAGGACTTCATCATCAAGTATTCTTTTGTCGTGATCGTTGTGTGGGGTATATTCATGGAATTCCTCCCACTTGATTTTCTTGAAAATATCTTCCCAACACGGGAAAACTGTCTTGCTCCCGATGTTTGCCTCTATGTCTCCAAAGGTCGAGGGCTGAATGAAAGCCTTCTTGGTGGTTTTTTTTATTATGTGCATAGGATTTGGAGAAAATTCCAATTGTCTTGCAACCGCTAGGGAGGAACCTTCTCCCACCCCTGGTTCTTGTAGATTTGGTGCTCTTGGAGATTTCCTGGTGGTAGGTTTCTTCAGAGGCACTGTTCCTACAGCTGGAAACAATCCTTTAGGCATATGAATAGAGTAACATTGGATAAAACAAAAGAAATGAAGCATAAAAAATCCAAAGACCGGTACATACCTGTAACGCTTGCTAAACCTGTTGTTTAATACTCACTGGACCTTGGAAGCCTTCCCCAAATTGTTCGTCTCTCTCCTCTGGATGTTTTGAACTTCTTTGCTCACAAAATAATCTTGTTTATAGTGACTCAAAAGAATTTAATAGGAAATATCTTACCAATCATATCAACCAATTAATTTGAGTGATGGGTGAAATTCAAAACAACCTACTGCTGAATCTCTGCAAATAACAATGAAGGAGCGGAGGGTCATGCATTTTATCGGCATGTTTGAATCATCCTTTTGATTCATGCACGGATTAGCAACTAATGTGGGATTTTGGAATTAATTGGTTCTTTAAATGCTTCAGATCCATCATATCTTAGAGCTGAAATGTCGCATCGCATCGTTTTCTTAGTGGGCAGATCAAGAATCGACGATATCCTTGTGTATGTTCCTGTTGGAATCCTTCAGAGGGAACCTCCAACACCGAAATATTTCATCGTATGAAGATGACGTGTAAAACGGGTTCGGGGTGCGATGTGGGTCTCGGGAGCTAACAACGACTTGGGAAAAATTAGATCATATTTCTAACTACTCAGGAAATGACAGGTAGAAAAAGAGGACAGGTGGTTTGACCATACATCTCAGTCAACGTCGGGTCT
The DNA here is from genome assembly GCA_032191745.1 of Picea mariana. NCBI lineage: Eukaryota > Viridiplantae > Streptophyta > Pinopsida > Pinales > Pinaceae > Picea > Picea mariana. The sequence continues at coordinate 11,281 of JASDQU010205617.1, forward strand.
TTCGACAGGAAATGTGTGTTAAAATAAACTTGGGATTGTCAAGGTCGAAAGGTGTTTGGGGTTGGTGATCGTGGATTAACTTATCATAGTCTCTAAGGGTTATCTTTTAAAACACTCGTCGATGTCAAAATTTATCGTGGATCGGCCTTCAGAAATAGTTCCATTGCGTAGTTCCCTTATGGATTATCGTTCTCAAAAACTCTTGATACCGAAAAACGTTTCGGAAGTCATATATCGGTGATATCATTTCTTTCTTTGTCAGCTCTTACTCTTTTAGCCTTTAACTGATGCCGAAGGGATCAGACATTGACGATAACAATGATGATGCTTGTCACGAAATAGATCTCTCATCTACTAACGCCGACGAAGATTGGGACTCTCTAACTTCGGTTCTTTTGAGCAACTCTTGTCACCTATAATTCTTTCTGATGCCGAAATTCTTAAGCATGTTGGGGGAAATTTTTTGACCGTCGATTCTTTAATTTAAATTTTAGTCTTTTTAGCTATGGTTCTTTGCACACAGAGCCAATCTTAGATAGACTTAAATGAGAAACAAAATTATAAGAAAAGACAACATTTTATCATATTGAATTCGAATTAGATAGTGCAAAAACCAAGTAGTACCCAAAAGTAAAATTTCACATAAAATTTTAGGGTGTGTTGAGTGCTCAACATGTTCCATATATGCACATTCCAAGGAATGTGTGTGTGTTTTAAAGAACGTATGTGCGCTTGCACATTCCTAAGAATGCACACGGGTTCATGTTGTGCCCTTTTTTAAGGGACCGTGGGCACGATTTGTTCCCATTTAGATAGACCATGCCTCACATTTTTCATATTCATTGAGAAAAATTGAAGGGAATAGCACCAAGCATATACAAGATCTGAACATGGTGTACAATTCAAGCCAGGTATGCTTGATTTCTCTTATTTTCCTCCCACTCTGGTATTTTTTTTACTTTGACAATGGCTCTTGAATCTAGAACAAATTCATTCTATGTGAATATGGTGATGGATCTCCTTCTCTATCACATGAATGGCCATCTTCCTCTTCTAACATTGAAAAAATGGAAATCTCCAATTTGGCCTTCAATTCCCAACAAACCAATCAATGTTAATGATAATATTTTGAACCATAATTAACTCAACATGACTCTTCTACTCTCCTTGAGTTCTTGGTCTCTTTCTTGATTTATGGAATATTGAATTCCTATATTACTACAATGAAACATTGATTTATGTTCTTTTCTTTCCCAACATGTCCCATTTGAATAAACTAATGAACCTCAAAATGCTTTCTATCTTTGCAATGCCTTTGGAATCCTTGAGCTTTGGTTGATTTACAAATTTTGGTTTTGTTGTCTTTCAGTACCTATTCAATTTGATTTCTATGTTTCGTTTAAATTAAAATGCAACATGATACTCATATATTTTCTATCCATGTTAAGTCACTTTTCATAAATGTGTGTAAAAAATCTTTCAGATAATGATATGGTATTTCCTGATGAACTTCATGTAAAAATTTTAAATATAATGTGAGCCCCTAACTTCAATGACATTTAGTTGGTTTAGGCCATGCAAAAATCTTATTGGTATACAATAAACCCAAGGTACACCAATTCCTTTTTAAATAACTCACACTTCTTCAAATTAATTCATAACTCCTTTTAAACCAAGGTCTCAAACATCACTGTTAGATGCTCTATATGATCATATTTTCTCTCATTGTATATCAAAATATAATCTAGATACATAGCCACAAATTTACAAGTGTATAATAGAAATAACATTATCATTGACTACATTATTATACCACTATTGATATTGGCACGCTGGTCACCCTAGATTACATAACTAACTACTCATGATCCTTTTGTATTGAATGCAATTTTCCATTCACCACCTTTGTTAACTCTAGTTTAATGATATTGACTCTTCATATTTATCTCAAAAAAAAAATTGGTGCCACACAAATTGTACATTAAATAATCTATACTCAGTAAAGAAATCTATATACATATGTGATATTACTCAATTCTAGACTATACATACAAATTCTACAATAACCAACCCTCTTTTGTGTAATCAATATTGAAACCATACACAATCTAATACTTTCCTTGATCAATATACATTTGAAAATGGTTACTCTACCTATCAATTAAACTTTACTCTCTTCGTTGAGCTCATGTTATACACAACTTTATTACAACATCATGTCCATAATCAAGTCTATGTCATGCACAATTATCCTCTTAGGTGAAAAACCATTGGAATTATCATTTTGCACAATGTATCCATACTCTTTTAGCAATTATTCTATGTCCTAAAAAATTGCATGTTTCCAAGATCTTTCAACTTCATCATTGTCTTTGATGCAGGAGCATCGCCTTCAAAGTCAACAACAAACGCATGGAGGCAGAAGAATGACATCTCAACAATGACATAATTTCAAATCGAGCATTTAACTCAGAATTTAATTGGTTGTTGAGATATTTTGTAAACAACATTTTTAAAATGTAACTTGTTTGAAAAGTCTGGAAGGACTGTAAGAAACTGCAATTATGGAGTGTCGAATCTATTTGGAAATAACTATTATTTAATGTAAGAGGACAGAGTAGGTAATAGCTTTGAATTTTAAATGACACATTTCAGAATAGGATGAGAGAGCTCGTGGAGCGTTCCTTAGATAGTTTTCAGTATTACATTGTAACAGGGAAGAACAGATAGACAAAAGAGAGAGATCAGTGGAGCATAATAGAGTAGAAGAAACACTATGTATTTTTTTTTCTTCATGAATGAATAGAACAGACATAAATTTTCCCAAATCCTTGGACTATTTTCATTTCATGTGTGATTGAATGAATGTTATTCTGTGTGTATGATTTATTACAGTTAGTTTCATGTATGAGTTTTCAAGAGATTAACTATATGAGTTCATGACGAAGCTGGTTGAGTATCAATCATTTCTCTTCTGATAATTGTATGGAAGGTGTGCATATCGAATGCAAGGAGTGTGTTGACTGAGTCTCAGATTGACTCAGAGAAGTTCAGAGACAATAAGAGAAACTCATACCAAGTGCAAGGTGTGCACAATGTCAAGAAGCGAACAAGGTTCAAAGGATCAGTGCAGAAGAATGTTAGGTGGTATAGAATCATTTTATTTTCAAGAAAATCCTTCGAACTGAGTTATTCGAAATCCTGAGAATTGAGTTATTCGTTAGGAGAACAAAGGTTTGGAACCTTTGAAAAAGGATAAATCTTCCAAGGTAGAGAGATATCATAAGCTCAGGAGGAAGAACGATCGTGATCATTGGATCATAGGGAAGAAGATCGATAGTCATTAGATCATAAGGAAGTGGTCGAACCTTAGTACTTTGTGTATAGAGGAGAGGGAAGCTATCGTAGTGAAGATTGATATTCCTGAAGTTTGAAGACCTAGAATATAATCTCAACCATCCAATCAGTGTGATAGATCCGTGTCATTAGATCACTAGAGGCGAATACCAGGCATTGGATCACCAAGAGGAAGAACATTCATTGGTTGTTGTAAGCTCAAGAGGGAGAGAGGCTTGAAACTTGATATTCTCAAAGTTCGGAGTGTCGGAACACCGAGGTGGAATCTCAGTCGTCCAATTAATCAAGTGTGAGCCGTCAGATATCACAAGCACACAAGGAGTCAAGTTTAAGACTTGAAACTCCCGGAGCACGGAGAGCTGGGGAGCCAGAGCATATCAGGACCATTGAAGCTAGGAGGGTATGTGTCAGCAACTCAGCAGATCTGGAAGAAGGTGGAAGTTGAATTCTTGAAACATCCGAAGCTGAAACCCCAAAGAGCCGCGAGCCATCAATCTGTATAAATACACTTGGTAGCAGATCACGAGCTCCAGGAAAAGAAGTTTCCAGTTTGAGAATTGAAAATGCTGGAGTGCAAAGGCCCGAAGCCGAAAACTAAGATCTATATTGTGATATATGAAGGAGACGTGGCGCACATCAGTGAGTTTCGATAAAATTCCCAAACAAATACTTGGTCATTGGATCAAGAGGACACGAGTCAGGGGGATCACAACCTTTGGATAAAAGCAACGAAGAAAGGAAAAGTTTTGAGATTTGAAAAATCCAGAAGTATGAAGACCCAGAGTAAATCTCGAGTGTTGGATCGAGGAGAGGGTTGTTGGACCATTGATCTATGTTGAAAATTAAAACACCGAAAGGGAAAGAAGGATCATTGATCTGGAATTTGGACAAGTGTCCATAGAACATCAACTCTGGGGGATTGACATAGGAAGGAAGTTGGGTTTGAGACTTCGAATTCACAAAGCCTGGAATTGCGAAGAGATATAAACTGTCGAGTCAGAAGCATTAGATATGGTGCATATATTTGAAGGATGCATATTTGATCGTCAATCCAGACGTTATCGTCAAGATCATGAGATCAACGATCCCTCAATATTGCAGGAATAGAAGTTGAGATTTGTTTAACATATTAAGGGAAGGCTACAATCCAACCTGTGCTTTCATTGAGAGGGAACGTGGAGGTTGTAGGAGAAATGCAGGCCCAAAAGTAGTTTGATCCCAAACCAATTGTGGCCATGCCCACAATCATGTGGTCATAGCCCAAGGTCACATCTAGAGAAGGATTATCTGAAGAGGGGCTAACATTGACACTCAGAGTTTTCCCAATGAGGAGAAAGGGAAGATCGTAGGTTGTTGTTAGACCTGCACCGAGAAGCCGAGGGGGCCCGTGTTTAAGAAACTAAGGAGACCATTGGGGTTTCAGAGAGTCTTTCGACTCAAGAATTATAGGATCCAAGACCGGGACATCGCGTAGCCCTACGGGGGACTAGGGGGGCTGCAGCAGGTGGTATCGGAGCTAATTTTATGTTTTTTTCCATACAACAGGCAAAAGGAGAAAGGATAAAAGTTGGTATCATCAAGTGGTATCATAGAAATTTGATTTATGTTTGTAGGTAATGCAGTGAAATCATGCCACCCCGAAGGCATAGAGAGAATGTAGAAATGGAAGAAGAAATGAGGCGACTCCAAATGAGACTAGACACCATGGAAACAACACAGAGGAGAGCACCTGACGTTGGTGATGTCAGTGAATATGAGAGGGAAGAAGAAGCATAGGGTGAAGAAAATGTAGCAGAGGATGCTTCACAACATCGCATAATAAAAAAAAATTCAAATATAGGAGCTAGAGAAAGGATAGAGGTACCTATGTACAAGGGAAATTTATAAGTTGAATAATTGTTAGATTGGGTACGTGCTATGGAAAAATAATTTGATTATGAAGATATCGAAGAAGACAAGATGGTGAGCATGCAGTGAAAATACTAAAAGGTCATGAAGCTTTATGGTGGGATGAATTCCAAGCCGAATGCAGGAGAAATGGTAAGAAAAAAATTAAAAACTGGGATAGGATGGTAGCCAATTTGAAAGCCAAATTTATCCCGAAGGATTACCAAATAAATCTTTATAGAATATTGAAAAACGGGAAATAGATGGGTTTATCAGTGAAGGAGTACACTGAATAATTTTACCGACTGAACATCAGGGATGGACAGAAAGAGAACGAAGATGAGAAGACAGCCAAATATATCAATGGGCCAAGATTTGAAATACAAGAGGAGATCAACATGATTTCGGTTGGTAAAGTCGAGGATGCCTATCAAGCAGCCTTGAAAGATAAGGGAAAAATGGCCAAGAAGCAAAGCTAATGAAGCAGAGGTGGAAATTCAAGTAGAGGCAAGGGAACTAGTAGAGAGAAGTTCCAGAAGTTGAAGCCTGAAGATGACAAACAACATAGTCACCATGAGAAGGGTGGAAGTTCTAAAGAAGGACAACATGGAGGAAGAGGTTCTTTTTCTAGAGGAAGAGGAAGAGCTAGAGGAGGCTAAGTTAAATGCTATACCTATGGAAAAGAAGGACACAAATCTTGGGAATGTCTCGACAAAAAGAGAGAAGATGGAGAAGCACACATTGTTGAAGCACATAAACATGTGGAAGCAGAAGAAGTAGGAGGAAGAAACCTCATGATGAGGAAGATCCTTATAAAACCAGAAAAGGAACCAGAGGAACCAGTTCAGCGAACAAGCTTGTTCAGAACTACTTGCAAGTCAAAAGACATAGTTTGCAAGGTGATCATTGAAT
>JASDQU010205618.1:9517-28882 GCA_032191745.1 Picea mariana
CTCAAAGATCACTCACATACCACTCTATATACCGTCTCATCTCGTCCTCGTTTCGTTTTAATTTTCTGATCAGTCGTATTTTAAAGGAAACAACTATTAAAAGAGAATGTACTAGGGCTAGAGTACATGATGGGCAACAGTGACTTATGAATTGGGCCAATGTTGAATTTTTTTCAAAATGTTTCTGTATGCACCGAAATTTGACATGGATAGTCTGTTCCATGTCAAATTTCAAGATAGTTCCAACAACAATTCTATAGAAGGGAAGTTCCATGTCAAATTTCAAGATAGTTCTGACAACGATTCTATAGAAGGGAATGATGAATGATGGCAATGAGAGGTGCAACATGATGAACGTTGATGCAAATGTGGACGATATCAAAGATTATGTGGGGACATCATACATCCTTGAGTTCGAAACCCTCCCATACCCTCAAGGCATGTGTCTAGTGTAACCATATCAAATTTCGATGCATACAGGCACATATTGAAGAAATTTCAACGTTGGCCCCATTCACTGCTCACTATGCGGAGTCGATGCATGACATTTGTGGTGGGTGAATTGAAGCTTCTGCGACATCAACTCGACTTGGTAATTCAATAATCAAAACCTCCTTAAGTATTATGTGGGGAAATCAAACATCCTTAAGTATTGTGATGGGTGTTATGATATCCTTAAGTATTATGCGGGTTCAGTGGAAGAAATTTGTGATGGGTGTATTGGAAGTTCCATGTCAAATTTCAAGATAGTTTTGACAACGATTCTAAAGAAGGGAATGACTACTGATGACAATGAGAGGTACCGAATGATGAATGTTGATGAAAATGTGGACGATCTCAAAGATTATGTGGGGACATCATACAGCCTTGAGTCTTGAAACCCTCCCATACTTTCAAGGCATGTGTCTAGTCTAACCATGTCAAATTTTGATGCATACATGCACATATTCAAGAAATTTCAACGTTGGCCCCATTCACTGCTCACTATGTGGGGTCGGTGCATGACATTTGTGGTGGGTGTATTGAAGCTTTTGCGACATCAACTTGACTTGGTAATTCAATAATCAAACCCTCCTTAAGTATTATGTGGGGACATCAAACATCCTTAAGTATAGTGATGGGTGTTATGATATTCTTAAGTATTATGTGGGTTCGATAGAATAAATTTGTGATGGGTGTATTGGAAGTTTCATGTCAAATTTCAAGATAGTTTCGACAACGATTCTATAGAAGGGAATGACTAATAATGACAATGAGAGGTGCAACATGATGAACATAGATGCAAATGTGGACGATCTCAAAGATTATGTGGGGACATCATACATCCTTGAGTCTTGAAACCCTCCCATACCATCAAGGCATGTGTCTAGTCTAACCATGTCAAATTTCGAAGCATACAGGCACATATTGAAGAAATTTCAACGTTGGCTCCATTCATTACTCACTATGCGGGGTCGGTGCATGACATTTGTGGTGGGTGAATTGAAGCTTCTGCGACATCAACTCGACTTGGTAATTCAATAATCAAACCCTCCTTAAGTATTATGTGGGGACATCAAACATCCTTAAGGTTCAGTGGAAGAACTTTTTCATGGGTGTATTGGAAGTTCCATTTCAAATTTCAAGATTGTTTCGACAACGATTCTATAGAAGGGAATTTTGAATGACGACAATGAGAGGTGCAACATGATGAACATTGATGCAAATTTAGATGATATCAAAGATTATGTGGGGAAATCATACATCCTTGAGTCTTGAAGCCCTCCCATACCATCAAGGCATGTTTCTAGTCTAACCATGTCAAATTTCGATGCATACCGACACATATTGAAGAAATTTCAACATTGGCCCCATTCACTGCTCACTATGAGGGGTCGGTGACATTTGTGGTGGGTGAATTGAAGCTTCCGCGACATCAACTTGACTTGGTAATTCAATAATCAAACCCTCCATAAGTATTATGAGGGGATATCAAACATCCTTAAGTATCGTGATGGGTATGATGAGATCCTTAAGTATTATGTGGGTTCGGTGGAAGAAATTTGTAATGGGTGTATTGGAAGTTCCATGTCAAATTTCAAGATAGTTCCGACAACGATTCTATAGAAGGGAATGAGGAATGATGACAATGAGAGGTGCAACATGATGAATGTTGATGAAAATGTGGATGATCTCAAAGATTATGTGGGGACATCATACATCCTTTAGTCTTGAAACCATCCCATATAGTCAAGGCATGTGTCTAGTCTAACCATGTCAAATTTTGATGCATACATGCACATATTGAAGAAATTTCAACGTTGGCCCCATTCACTGCTCACTATGTGGGGTCAGTGCATGACATTTGTGGTGGGTGAATTGAAGCTTACACGACATCAAATCGACTTGGTAATTCAATAATCAAACCCTCATTATGTATTATGCGGGGACATCAAACATCCTTAAGTATCATGATGGGTGTTATGAGATCCTTAAGTATTACACGCGTTCGGTGGAATAAATTTGTGATGGGTGTATTGGAAGTTCCATGTCAAATTTCAAGATAGTTCCAACAACAATTCTATAGAAGGGAATGGCGAATGATGACAATGAGAGGTGCAACATGATGAACGTTGATGCAAATGTGGATGATCTCAAAGATTATGTGGGGACATCATACATCCTTGAGTCTTGAAACCCTCCCATACCATCAAAGCATGTGTCTAGTCTAATCATGTCAAATTTCGATGCATATAGACACATATTGAAGAAATTTCAACTTTGTCCACATTCATTGCTCACTATGCAGGGTCGATGCATGACATTTGTGGTGGGTGAATTGAAGCTTCTGCGACATCAAATCGACTTGGTAATTCAATAATCAAACCCTCCTTAAGTATTATGCAGGGACATCAAACATTCTTAAGTATTGTGATGGGTGTTATGAGATCCTTAAGTATTATGCGGGTTCGATGGAAGAAATTTGTGATGGGTTTATTGGAAGTTCCATGTCAAATTTCAAGATAGTTCCGACAACGATTCTATAGAAGGGAATGATGAATGATGACAACGAGAGGTGCAACATGATGAGCGTTGATGCAAATGTGGACGATCTCAAAGATTATGTGGGGACATCATACATCATTGAGTCTGGAAACCCTCCCATGCCATCAAGGCACGTGTCTAGTCTAACCATGTCAAATTTCGATGCATACAGGCACATATTGAAGAAATTTCAATGTTGGCCCCATTCACTACTCACTATGCAAGGTTGGTGCATGACATTTGTGGTGGGCGACTTGAAGCTTCTGTGAAATCAACTCGACTTGGTAATTCAATAATCAAAATCTCCTTAAGTATTAAGTGGGGACATCAAACATCCTTGAGTATCGTGAGGAGTGTTATGAGATCCTTAAGTACTATGCAGGTTTGGTGGAAGAAATCAGTGATGGGTGTATTGGAAGTTCCATGTCAAATTTCAAGATTGTTTCGACAATGATTCTATAGAAGGGAATGACGAATGATGACAATGAGAGGTGTGGCATGATGAACGTTGATGCAAATGTGGACGATTTCAAAGATTATGTGGGGACATCATACATACTTGAGTCTTAAGACCCTCCCATACTGTCAAGGCACGTGTCTAGTCTAACCATGTCAAAATTAGATGCATACAAGCACATATTGAAGAAATTTCACCGTTGGCCCCATTTAGTTCTCACTATGTGGGGTTAGTGCATGACATTTGTGGTGGGTAAATTGAAGTTTCTACAACATCAACTCGACTTGGTAATTCAATAATCAAACCCTCCTTAAGTATTATGCGGGGACCTCAAACATCCTTAAGTATTGTTATGGGTGTTATGATATCCTTAAGTATTATGCGAGTTCAGTGGAAGAAATTTGTGATGGTTGTATTGGAAGTTCCATGTCAAATTTCAAGATAGTTCTGACAACGATTCTATATAAGGGAATGAAGAATGATGACAATGAGAGGTGCATCATGATGAACACTGATGCAAATGTGGATGATCTCAAAGATTATGTGGGGACATCATACATCCTTGAGACTTGAAACCCTCCCATACCGTCAAGGCATGTGTCTAGTCTAACCATGTCAAATGTCGATGCATACAGGCATATATTGTAGAAATTTCAACATTTTCTCCATTCACTACTCATTATGCGGGGTTGGTGCATGACATTTGTGGTGGGTGAATTGAAGCTTATGCGACATCAACTCTACTTGGTAATTCAATAATCAAACCCTCCTTAAGTATTATGCGGGAACATCAAACATCCTTAAGTATCGTGATTGGTGTTATGAGATCCTTAAGCACTATGTGGGTTCCGTGGAAGAAATTTGTGATGGGTGTATTGGAAGTTCCATGTCAAATTTCAAGATAGTTCCGACTACGATTCTATTATCACATTATGTGATTGTTGTTAATACCTATGCCTATACCCTTGTCTCATCTCTCTCTCTCTCTCTCTCTCTCTCTCTCTCTCTCTCTCTCTCTCTCTCTTTTTTCCCCACCACCAAGTCCTAGGATCTTTCCCTCTGACTGATAAATTCATTTTCCCCCTTTGTTGACGACCTGGTTTCCCTTGGTGGCTTGCCCGACCAAGTCCTGACTTAAAAATTTTCTGTTTTTCTCAAAGAAGGACAAGGACTCATCATCATTTTGTCTCAAATTACTGGTCATTTTGTTGCCTGAGCCCACATCAAGTCATCCATGTCCTTATTTACACATGAAGCATCCATGGGCACAAGGCGCAACACTAAAAGTGGTCTATTTTAGGCTCGAAACAAACAAGCTGGCAGGTTCAATTTTCAACGACAAAGATCCCAGGATCATTTCAGAGCAATGACTCTCTGTCTTTCGAAACATCAAAGTTGCACGAGGTTTAAAGACCAGGTGGAAGCCCCAAAGTTGTAGATCAAGCACCACATGTCCTTTCAGATCGGATGGTCATGGTTTACTTTGTGAGTTTCGACTTCCCCACCCCCAATTTCCTCCGAAGTGATTTTGCCCGAAGTCACAGATCAAGCGCCACACATCCATTTAGATTGAACGGTCATGATTTACTTCGAGAGTTTGGGATTCGGGAGTTTTAACTTCCCCACTCCCAATTTCCTTCGAAGTGATTTTTCTCGAAGTCACAGATCAAGCGCCACGCGTCCTTTTAGATCAGACGATCATGATTTACTTCAGGAGTTTGAGCTTCAGGATTTTCGGGTTCCCCACTCCCAATTTCCTCCGAAGTGCTTTTGCTCAAAGTTGCATATCATGTGACACACATCATTCTCCATCAGATGGTCAATATTTACTTTGGGAATCTGGACTTCGAGAGTTTTATCTCCTCCCCTCTCGCTTTCATCCGGAGTGTTTTCTCCCGAAGTTCGCAGATCACTGTTGCATGTCCATCCAAATCTAATGGTGGTAGTTTGCTTTGGGACTCCAGGATTTGGGAGTTCCAACCTCCTCACTCCCGTTTTCATCCAGAGCGTTTTCTCCTGTAGTTAACAGATCCCTATCGCGTGTCCTCCCTAGATCGACGATCGTCGTTCACTTCGGAGCTCCAGCTCTACATGCATACTGCCCCCAAGATTTGAAGCGCCAAAGTACATGGAAGTCATCAGTTCAGATATGTGGTGCTCTCATCAGTCATAACACCTGACATCCATCTGGCGATGACATGTGGCACTCTGTCTAGGTACATTTGGGCATATCATCTGCTTGTTTCCAAGTGACACGTGTCACCTCTCTTTTCATGACACATCAACATAGTGACGTTGAACCACCACGTTAGATCATCCTCTAAGAAGTCTTCTTGTTCAACGCCAAAAGTAGCACCATCTCCAAGCATGGTTAGAATGACCCTAAAGTTGGCAGGCATAAAAACCTTAGCGGTGGCACTAAATTTAGCAGGTGCACCCAGATTGCAGATCACGACCATATCAATGGACATGTTTCATTGCGAGGATGCAACACGCCCGAACGATAAAATTATTGAGCAGTCCCACAATTTAAACTATGGTATAGTAAAAAAGCTATGTGGCGGAAGGGTACCATGATGGACGAGTTTTCCTACAGGCCCATGCTGAGCTGAATTTGTGTCTGACAAGAGGATACATGCACAGTCTAACATAAGAAGGCACAGACGGAAGACTTTGAATGGAATGGCTAGATCACACTCCTAGTAGTTGTGGACTGATCTGAGTATAAATAGATTAGTTCAAGATTTTGTTAAGGTCGTCAACTAGTTGAGTCGAGCTCCCTACTGTGTAATTTTGATGCCAGAACTGTTCTCTGGTTATGTATCAAGTTTGAGACTTTCGCATTAATAGAAGTCAACTTCTTTCATCTCTTTGTTTAAACTATGCTGAAACACTCGGGTATGGAGGATCCAGTCCGGGGTTGTGGTTTCTATTGTAATGTAGGTTTGATTATAGTGTTGTGACCAGTTTTAGTCAGCTTCTTTGTTATCTTATTTCCCCTTATGCTGAAAGGCTCAGGCATGGAGGATCCAGTCGAGTTGTTGTAGTTGCATGGTAATGTAGGTTTGATTATTATGCTGCTGTGACATATTTCAGTGTCTGAAACTTGAGTTCAAGAGTTCTCTTGAGCCTGAGTTTTTCTTCACCAAGCTGATTGAAGGCCGGATGCCCATAGCAGTCTTGTTCACCTCTCTCACTAATTATTCCTTCTTCTCACACTTAAACTCAAATCACTGACTGAAGTTAATGAGGACCTCACTTCCCTATGCATTGCTTGTCCAGTTTTTGTGTTAAAAACATTCTTGTACCGAGTTCCATCCATTTGAACTCCACTCATAAAACCAACATCCACCAAACATTCTGATGGGTACTGAGATTAACCTCTTGAAATATGGGGGTGACTCTCAGTGCTAACAGATTCTATAGAATAGAATGAAGAATTATGACAATGAGAGGTGCGACATGATGAACGTTGATGCAAATGTGGACGATCTCAAATATTATGTGGGGACATCATACATCCTTGAGTCTTGAAACCCTTCCATACTATCAAGGCATGTGTCTAGTCTAACCATGTCAAAATTCGATGCATACATGCACACATTGAAGAAATTTCAACGTTGGCCCCATTCACTGCTCACTATGCAGGGTCGGTGCATGACATTTGTGGTGGGTGAATTGAAGATTCTACGACATCAACTCGACTTGGTAATTAAATAATCAAACCCTCCTTAAGTATTATGAGAGGACATCAAACATCCTTAAGTATCGTGATGGGTGGTATGAGATCCTTAGGTATTATGCGGTTTCGGTGGAAGAAATTTGTGATGGGTGTATTGGAAGTTCCATGTCAAATTTCAAGATAATTCCGACAATGATTCTATATAAGGGAATGATGAATGATGACAATGAGAGGTGTAACATGATGAACGTTGATGCAAATGTGGACAATCTCAAAGATTATGTGGGGACATCATACATCCTTGAGACTTGAAACCCTCCCATACCATCAAGGCATGTGTCTAGTCTAACCATGTCAAATTTCGATGCATGTAGGCACATATTGAAGAAATTTCAATGTTGGTCCCATTCACTGCTCACCATGCGGGGTCAATGCGTGACATTTTTGGTGGGTGAATTGAAGCTTATGCGACATCAACTCGATTTGGTAATTCAATAATCAAGCCCTCCTTAAGTATTATGTGGGGACACCAAACATCCTTAAGTATCATGATGGGTGTTATGAGATCCTTAAGTATTATGCGGGTTCGATGGAAGAAATTCATGATGGGTGTATTGGAAGTTCCATGTCAAATTTCAAGATAGTTTCGAAAATGATTCTATAGAAGGGAATGTAGAATGATGAAAATGACAGGTGCAACATGATGAATGTTGATGCAAATGTGGACAATCTCAAAGATTATGTGGGGACATCATACATCCTTTCGTCTTGAAACCCTCCCATACCGTCAAGGCATGTGTCTAGTCTAACCATGTCAAATTTCGATGCATACATGCACATATTGAAGAAATTTCAACGTTGGCCCCATTTACTACTCACTATGCGGGGTTGGTGCATGACATTTGTGGTGGGTGAATTGAATCTTCTGCGACATCAACTCGAATTGCTAATTCAATAATCAAACCCTCCTTAAGTATTATGCGAGAACATCAAACATACTTAAGTATCATGATGGGTGTTATGATATCCTTAAGTATTATGTAGGTTCGATGGAATAAATTTGTTATGGGTGTATTAGAAGTTCCATGTCAAATTTCAAGATAGTTCTAACAACGATTTTATAGAAGGTAATGACAAATGATGAAAATGGGAGGTGTAGCATGATGAATGGTGATGCAAATGTGGACGATCTCAAAGATTATGTGGGGACATCATACATCCTTGAGTCTTGAAACTCTCCCATACCATCAAGGCATGTGTCTAGTATAACCATGTCAAATTTCGATGGATACAGGAACATATTGAAGAAATTTCAATGTTTGCCCCATTCACTACTCATTATGTGAGGTCTGTGCATGACATTTGTGGTGGATGAATTGAATCTTCTACAACATCAAATCGACTTGGTAATTCAATACTCAAACCCTCCTTAAGTATTATGCGGGGACATCAAACATCCTTAAGTATGGTGATGGGTGTTATGGGATCCGTAAGTATTATGCGGGTTCAGTGGAAGAAATTTGTGATGGGTGTATTGGAAGTTCCATGTCAAATTTCAAGATAGTTCCAACAATGAATCTATAGAATGGAATTCCGAATGATGACAATGAGTGGTGCAACATGATGAATGTTGATGCAAATGTGGACGATCTCAAAGAATATGTGGGGATATCATACATCCTTGAGTCTTGAAACGCTCCCATGAGGGCCCTTATAATTGATTATGTTACCTGATCCGATCTTTAGTAGAGGAGTCTCAGGTCCCTCTTGGGTGAGGCATACCTATTTTAGAGAGGGAGGCCCCTTTCAACGACTTTATCATGTTTGTGTGCATATTGGCCTTTTGTTTATTTTACTTTGGTGTGCTCTTTGATTACTAGTTGGCCTTAGGATTTGTTTTTTTCATATTATGAGTCTTGAGTCATCGGGGAGTCAGACCAACTTCCCCACAGGTCTCTCTGCTTGTTACAGTTACCACCGCATTGTGAGTATTTTCCTTCTAAAAGGTGTAAAGTTATCATACATGGTACATACACCTCCACTTAGCAGACTTGTGATCATACAAGGATGAGTACTGAATTGAGTCAGAAAGATATTAGGAGTCCTTCAACTCCCATACCCACTATAGTCAACGTTACTCCTTCGACACCTTCAACCACTATGGTTGTAGTGCCAAAGGTTCCTATCATCACACCTGTGCACATGTTCTTGAGACTTGTGATCTTATCTCTTACTCAGATGCACAAGGACAACCTAAATGAGAACAAGCTATGCAATATGAGATGAATCATGTTTTGAATAATCATCTAGTCTCATTAGCCTAAGGATGATAGGGGATACTTTTATGATGCTATATAAGAAATTCTCTAATCAAAGTAGCTATAGTGGTGTTCAATAAGTTCCTACCTTGGTCACTGGTCAAATTCCTTGGGCAACCAAACCTTCTAGTAAAATTCTCAAAAATAAATTTGGTTACATTATCAATCATAAAATCCTATGTAGGTTCAACTTTTTCCCATTTAGTGAGATAATTAGTTGCAATAACGATATATCAACCTTTAGAATTGGAGAGTAGGAGGTTTAATATATCCCACAAAGTCAATATCTTATTTCTCAAAATGTTGTAGATCCCTTACTAGATTCAAGGGTAGTTCATCTCTCCTATAAGGTTTACCTACTTTTTGATAGACATCATAAGTTCCAACATACTCCTTAGAGCCCTTAAATATGGTTGGCCACCTAAGACTAGCTTGGACAATATTGTGATCTATTACTTTTCCTCCAACATTACCTCTTGCAACTCCTTGATGACATTCCCATAGAATATCATTCCTTTAATGATCCATCACACATATCTAAATAATACCATCAATCCTCAATTTTTATAATTGTTTTGTGATTAAGTGATAATTTGCATCTCTAACCACTAACTAATGCATTTGAGTTGTGGAATAATCTACTGGAGAAACACCAGTAGTTAGAAACAAATCAGTCTCCTCTATATAGTTCAAGATAGCCTCTACTTTTAATGGTTTGTATCTGGAACATTATCATCCAAGGCACCACTTGGTTCTTTTGACTTGAGCCTAAAGAGGTGATCAATCCTTACAATATGTTTACTAGGTTTAACCACAAATTCAAAGGAGAATTATTGAAAGAAGAACAACCACCTACAAATATAACCCTCTAGAAAAATCTTATTTACCAAATATTTCAATGCAAATTGATTTGTATAAAAGTTATAGCATCCTCCTAGAAGGTAGTGTTTTAACTTCTATATAGAATAAACCATGGAAATTCCTTCATGCTACATGGTGATGTAGTTGTGCTCAACTTGTAAAATATTCTTAGTTGCAAAATATATAGGGTGATCTAAATTTCCTTCTCTTGGTTGCGCAAGAACCACTCTTAATGCTATGAAAAATCATCTACATGTACATGAAATTTTACATTAGAATTAGGAAACACCAAAATTAGGGAACTTACCATTTTTTGTTTAAGTATATTAAAATTAGCTTCACATTCAAGGGTCCATGAGAATAGTTTAGCTTTCTTCAATAACTTTTTTAGAGGCTCTGCTATCACTCTATGATCGTGGCATAGTTGTAGATGAACCTTCTATAGTAGCTATTATGTACCTAAGTAGACTACATCTATTTAACATTATTTGGTGTAAGTAGATTCATAATGACAAAAATCATGGAAGGGTCCACCAATACTACTTCCTTGTAGACAATGTGTCCCAACAAAATGTTAAATGGTACATAGAATATGCGCTTCTTCAAATTTAGGGAGATCTAGAGCTTCCTACATTTATCAACCATTAACTTCAACAATCCAATATGTTCCTTAAACAATTTATATACAATTCAATCATCCATATATACCTCCAAAAACAAGTGAATGAAATCTCTAAAGGTTGTAATAACAACTTGAGAAAAGATACCTGGTGCATTCTTGAGCCCAAAAGGCATGAAATTATAGCTAAAGGATCCTTATTTTCTAGTAAAGGTGGTCTTATTATTGTCTTATTTTTCAATTTATACTTGATGTATCTTGAAAAGCAATATATAAAGGAATAATCCTCTTTTCCTACAACTTGATCAATCACCTCATCACTAAAAGGAGTGGGAAAAGTATCATACACAAGTAGAGTTTAAGCTTCTAAAGTCCACACAAACCTTAATGTCATGAAAGTACTTATTTCTATGTATAACAATATGAATGATCTAATTGGATTCATCTACTCGGAATATTAATCAGATTTATAATATTATGTCAAATTCTTTCTCTACCTTCTCCTTAACCCTTGGATTAAGATGATAGGGTTGATGGTTAACATGATTAGCATCTGACCACAACTCTATCCTCATCTCCCCAAACTCTTCTTGAATCCCTTTCATCTTAGTAAAAATCTACATAAACAATTTGTTGTATTCTTTCAATAGGGCCTAAATATTAGACATGGTCTTCTCATCCTTGTAATCTCCTTATAAGCCATTTTACACCATCCTTCACTTCCAATATTGACTTTTTGCAACTTCAAATTCTAGTGATATATAATACTATTAACATCATTATTATTCTCTTTAATCAATCAGAGCCTTTACATGGAGATGTCTTCATCCGTATTTTTGTGTAAAAAGTTCAATTAAAAATTCTATTGAAATTCTAAATTAGAAACTTAGTGTCTTGAACTTCAGAATTTGAGTACCAAGTACATGGAGATGTTTTCATTTGTATTTTATGATTTATAGGTGCATTTTCAAATTGTGTTTCTTAATTTGAGTACCAAGTACATGGTGTCACTAGCTAGCTACACTAGAAAGAAACCACAAAGATCAATATGGTGATAATGACATCCATAGGTCCCAACATTTCATCGGGAAGTGACCAATTATCTCTAGCTTTGAGATCAAAGGCCCTAAGAAGGGAGTGATTAGCGTGGTACTAATTCAATGGTGTGCAGTATATGATTTTATCCCATTGTAGAAACACTTCAAGTTCTTAGTATATTTCCTTGGACCCTTAGGTTCGCCATCGATGATTTTGTTTCCCTTTAGTTTCTGCTTTCCTTTGTCCTTACTCTTTATTGTAAAGGAATTTTTGGATGCTTTTCTATTGCTTATAAACTATTTGTTGAATATTTCCTTTTTTAATAATTGTCTACACAACTTAAATGTAATGTTAGTAATCTCCTTGGTGACATTTAAAGTTTCAACAAAATTTTCAAAAGGAGATAAACTCTTCAAGGTAATCAATACCAAATCTTGGACTTGTAGCAACTTATCATTTGTTATGGACAACTTTATTAACATAATAACCTCTATATTCTTTGAGTGAAATAATTCTTTCCCATTCTCATCACCAGACTTTCTTCTACCCTTTCCTATGACCAATCCTAACAATCCATTGCATTGGAATCTGGTAATCATACGTTGTTTCTAGACATTGAAATTGTGACCATTGGACTTCTTACTAGGGTTTAACAATATAAACAAGAAATGCACTAGTTTTTCTCAACAAATAAATGTTAAGCACCATTGGAATAATTTAACTAATCCCAAGAAATCAAAATTCACCTCCAAAACTTAGTTGTGTAGACACATTGTTATACCACCCAACACTATACATGATGATGCCACATTGGCATCAATCCAACACCACCATTATCTTGTTGGGTTCTAGTAGATTTTTTTGTTTTGTTTAATTGACTCTATAAAACATTTTTTATGTAAAAATTTCAATTAAAAATTCTGTTGAAATTCTAAATTAGAAACTTAGTGTCTTGAACTTCAGAAATTTTATCTCTTTCCTAGAGTTTCCCAGATATAGTCCTTGAAAATTTACATCCTTAGGGATAATATGAAATATAATAAAACAATAGAAACAATAGATGATATTTCACTTCTTAACAACCCTAATCTACTAGGCAATTTAAGAGAAAAGATATCAAGCTTACACCACAAGTTTCAACATTCTAGGGAAATATTATCATGCATAAACTAGATCTGAAAGTCACTTTCTGTCATTGATGGTGTTATAGGACATACAAGAAAACATGTATTTGTCATATATGTATTCATTGAGTGAGGGGAATTCAGGTAGAATAGAGGAAAGTGAGATATCTAGTAGGTCTAACAGGCAGAGATCAACTAGAGGTGAGAAGATCATAAGGAAATTACATAGACGTATGGAATTTTTTCTTTCGAAAGGGGGTTCATGTTCTTATGATCATGATAGCATAGATGACATCGAGGTTCCCTTGAGGTACAAACATATAGTGAAATGATGGGTACCCAAGGATCTTCCTAAAATAAACACTGATTTTTTTGTAAACGAAAGGATATACCCGATTTCTCCATCGTCATTACATGGTTTGGGTCTATTTTCTATGGATGGCATAAAGGTCTGTTACAACGGATTAACTGAATTCATGGAGTACGTCGGACCATGCTATATTTACAAAGATTGGATATGAATATTCAAATATACAAAAAGTATGCGAAGATATGGCTTGGATGCAAATTATATACAACTAAAAGACAATGATCAAAATAAAGTAGCAACTATCTATATTGACGGAAGGCTAAAAGAAACGGGGAATATTGAAGGGTTTATAAAAAGTACATGACCCACGACCACAAATAAGCGATCCAATTGTGTATTTGAGGGGTGTGAAGGAAACCGTATATTCGTATGTGCAATAAAATCAATAGCTGCAGGGGAAGAATTATTGATTGATTACAGTTTGAATCGAATAGATACAGATGTTGCTATTATGGGGGCGGTACGTATACTAATTTACCCAACCTGTAAGCAATGACTCTTATATTTTATGATTTTCATTATGTTCTTCACGGTGTTATTCCATTTGGAGAGCTTCGATATGTTTACTCAGTGTGTCCTATTTTTTTTTATCAACAATAACATTCCTCCTTGGATGTCAATAAAGAGGGAGGATTTCTCATACATTTGAATTTATTTCTCATGATAATGATCATGGTTCTAATTTTACTGTAATGTGGCAGGATGATTGTGGTAAATCAAAAGCAGCCTTAGAACATGACAATGATGATGATTCGCTTGGCGAAAGGGATTTGTATGAATCCCCCGACCCTATGGTTTTAATTAGAAAAAAGATCAATAAAGAAAACAAGGAACTAGCTCATTTGTTAGATATTCTAGATCAAACTCCTTAGGTAGAAGAAATGATCAAAGAAGTTATGAAAAGACTTAAGACATATAAGGCAATAACCATAATTTCAAGTGGTTTTATTTTTGTCATAAGATCAATTATGAAAGCTTGATTTTTAACTTTTACATTATCTAAACGAAAAAATGTTTTCTTTCTTATATAGAGATTTTTGGATCCTATAGACACCGACATGCATGGTGTTGGTAGTAGTGGCACTGCAAAAACGCCATAGGGACCCGAAACAATCCCTCGTATATCTATCAAGACGTAGCTATTCAGATCACCACCTTCCACACCATTAGGTGGGAGCCACGACATGCACACCGAGGAAGCGACCACACATGTAGGCTCTAGAGGTGGTGACATAGATGAGGTCGATGATTTTAAAAACTATATGGATTCTTTTTCTAAATCAAGACGTGTGACCAATACAGGAACCCTTAAGGGTACATTTATGGTCAACGAGGAAGGGCTTCCATTAAAGCAAGTTAAAGTCCCAGGTAATTTTTAAAATTTTAATTGTTTCATGTTCTTTATCAAGAAAAATATAAATCATCTAAATTATTATTTTTAAGTTAATAATCATATAATCATTTTGCGTGTAGGGAATAATGATTTCTATAGGTCCTTGGAGAATAAGGCGTTGCTGATTTTTGGGCCCACCATACGGGAGAGGTGGAATTCCCAGAATTACAACCTCAAAAAATAATTGATGGATTATCTCAAAAGCCTTTTTGGTGTAGACACATTTAATAAGACCTTGGCCACCACTGCAGTTGGACAATATTTAAAATATATGCGAGAAACATATAGGAAGCACTTGAAACAAAATGATAGGTACGATCGTCCTCTGATGATTTCAGAGAGGGAGTGGAAGGCCCTCATTGAGGGCATAAAAGAGAAGAAAATGACAGATAAAGGAAAAACACCCTCTGGTCCCAGAAGGTAAATTACAATTTCAATTCAATAACTTCAATTTTTTTTAGATGTAAATAAAATTGTGGTATATATTAACATACTTGAAACTTTTGATGATAGGTTGACTGACACGTCAAAGGCAAAAAAAGAAAGTCTTTCCAAATGTGTCCAACACAGGCTAGGCTAGGGCGACTACTTGAAGTTGCAGTCATGAATTGTAAGTACCTAAATATCTTATTTGTATCGCCTTAAAAGTTTTAGGTAATTGCAGCGAATAACATTAAAAATACATACTCTTATGCAATGCAGGGTGACGAGTTTGGTACTGAAACCACAGAGGAAGACCTCCAACTTGGTTACAAGTACGACTATAAATTTGTAGATGAACATCGAAAAATCTTGGGGCAGATACCAAGAACCACTTTGCAGGATAAGGTAAATAAAATTCAATCCACATTAACCTTTATTATTAATATAATACAGTCATGTTGGATATTATTAATATTTACAACTTTGTTTTAATCAGGGGAGAAACACTGTCAACGGACGCTCTAGTATTGGAGAGTAGTGCGTTGATACTAGTTTACAACCAGAAGATGGTTCTCCCATGTAGTCCCAATTTTCCATGGGGGTGCAGCCCCATGATGGTGCTACGACCGAGCTGGCACATGACGGTAATATGGCTATATTTTAATCATATACTTAATAATTTCGCAGTTATACATTTTGTACTTCTATTTTTTTTTACTTATACATTTATGATTGTCCTTATAAATTTTGTGGTCTCAATGGTAGAGAATGTTGTACTTGAGGCTCATACAGTTGAAGAGGAGCACACGGGGTAAACCATTCCAATGGTGCCTTCCAGTGCACTAGGTAAATAATGACATTGCATGTATGTTTTTTAATATTATTGAACTAGTTCAATGATATTTAAAAAATGGCCATCTAAATTTTGTATTGTTTTCTTTTGTAGGTGATGCCTCATCATAGTGGCCTCCATTACCCTGTGAGTACCTCGTGACTTGGCGTGCTCTACATGAGAGGACACAATCACAATCAGATTTTGAAGAGCACCCAGATAACAAAGACATAGATATTGATGATATGATTATGAACTATAGAGCTAAGAAGAAGAGGTTGGCTAAAAGTACTAAATGATGATGTACATGAATATTTTAATAACTATTTAATATAAAATCTATTTTCACCATATTCCGCTTTCCCGCAGCCTTACATTAATACCATTTTCATGATTACAAATGAGTTTAAACCTATTATTTTCCAAAGCATTAATTTTAGTATTTTGAGTGAGTTTATGATTAAATATTGGAAAAATAACATGTTTTCACTTACATATCAAAGTGGGATGAGTTCTATGATGTTTACACATACATTTTAATACTACAACCAAGACATATGATGGAATAGAATAAAGCCTCTTTTCACATCAATTTCCATTCTCTAGTTTTTAGATCTAAAGTGCTTTAGTGTAGTGTATTATGTTATGAAATAATTGTTACTTTGCTCTTAGGAGAATTGAGCTCACTCCAAATGGATCAAGGAAACATTTTATTTCATTGTAAACAGTTGTGAATATTGGTATGTATATATGTTTGTTTTTGTTATAAATATTTCAATAGATTTATATGTTGGGTATTGGGGAATTGAGAGTGATGTGAGGGAGGGAGGAGGGGCCATAAGAGCTTCTGCCTTCACGTGGTTGGCCCTGCTCAGTAGAGAATAATTTATTGGAGTCGTCTAATCTTGGAACAAACCTCCCTTGATCCAACAGAGCAACAACAAAGTCAATGTTGACTTTGTTGCTGCTACTTCAAATCAAGGAAGTCAGTTTGATAAAATATTAGATGTGTGGCTCCAATAAATTATTCTCGAAACCAAGAGGATCTCATTCAAGTATTTTCTGACACTCTCGTAAAAATGCATCTTAGAGTAAATAATGCACTACAAATATGACTTGTATTGATTTTTTAGATATTTATGGAGGTTGAATGATTTTGGTAGGTACTTTAAGATCTTTATTCATTGATTGAGGGAAGCTCAAGACTAACATAGGGTCATACAGATGAAGAGAAACACACGGGGTCAACCATTCCAACTATACTGTCGACCAACTCATCAGATCAGGTGTGATTGCTCATTTCAGAATAATTTATATAGCCATCAATTCTGGTTATGTTTAATGTTTTATGAATTGTTATGTTCAATTGCTAAATTGAAAAATCACAATTTAGGCATGTATAATATTTTGATTATGTCCTCTAGATATTATGGATATGTCAGTGTAGGTTTATGGGTCACCAATGGATAAATTCTAACATGAATGTATGGTTCACCAATCCATAAGAAAATGATGGTTCCTTTGCCATCCCCATGCCTTCAACAATGCCTTTCAACTAGAATCAATGGCACATGCTCTCACTAATGTCACCTTACAATTCCCAGTAGGAACATGCACGGTGGACATTCCTGTTGAGCATAAACGACCAACTCAAGCAAGTCACGGGAGCACGTGAATGCTCTTAATGCAACATATATAGAATTTAATATACACCAAACCTCTTTATGAATAAATATGTATAGGGGTATGGGAACAACTAAGGCCTAAGGGGTTAGGATTGAAAGTGTTTTCAAGGATAGAACAATGGTTAGAGCACCAAGATGTGGGTGATGTGGGTGCAAGGGTTGTACACAAGGTGTATTCATAGTGCACTCATGGCTCAAGTTAATATATGGTTAAGGATTGAGTATAAGTTATGCCTAGGCTTAGATGGAGCTAGGGGGGTCTATTTCATGGTCTACATCAAGCTTTAGGTCAACGTCTAAATATATATCTATCTCTATGTGGTGGTCTAGATCATGGTCTACGTCAAGCTCTGGGTCTGGTGACAAGATATTTGGAAGAATGGAACCTACTAAAATGAACATTATGACCGTTTGGAGGCTTAGAGATTATGAGATTGCATTGCACCCAAATTAAAAGGATCGTTTGGAGGCAGAGAGATAGTGAGATTGAAATGATCCGTTTGGAGGCCCAGACATCATGAGATTGCAGTACACCCGAGTTGAAATGACCATTTGAGGCGGAAAGGTGTGAGATTGCAATGCACCCTTTGGAGTGTCAGATCAAATCAGATTATGATTAGAGTTATATTGTATATTTTCTGGGAAGGGGTGGAGATCAGAAAATGCGCTGCAAAGAGAACATCATTTGCATTCATTTCACACAAACATCAAATTCCACTTATTAATTTCAAATTGGTTTTCATATAGGAAGTCAAATTTCCCAAGTATGGGATTATTCTCATAATGTTTGGTTGTTGCATGTGGTATCACATAGTCTTCATTATGGACTTAAACTCGGTATGATGCACATTTCTACATGGTTCACCAATATCTGATGAATAACCTCCCTTGGATTCTAAAACAATTTAACAATTCCAATGACAAAGTCTAATTGAATCCAAAGTTTATGACAAGAACTAAGTGAATAAGTGCATAATGAATTCACCCAAAGTCATACCTAAATTGTGCAAGATATAATCCAAAGCTTTGGAGACTAAAGTTGATATCGATACTAGTAATGCATTCTTACCATGATTGAGTGGCTTGAAAATTTTTGCCCATGTCATACCCTCTTTGCGCTCACAAATTCTTATAAACATCCTAAAATCATTTTCTAAAGCTCATACAACATTAACAAGAAGGTTAAATAATGGTTATTTTCAGATGCCAATTTGACAATAAAAAACTCCTTGTCCAGAAAGAATGTGCTCTTAAGTCTTAGACAATGCAAAATTAACTTAAAGATACAACATACATATTTCTACGAAAATTATTCTACATAGTTGCATCACATCATCAATTATCTGGTACAAATGTTTCTGCAAAAGCTACTCCAAATTTGCACAAAATCATTGCTAATAATGGTATAAAGGATGTATAACCTTTATCCTCAATAAGATGAGGCACATAAATAGACCTTTGGGAATATCACGTGTTGATGTGGCACAAAAGTGGATGACAACATAATCTTGTTCCAGGAAAGCATCTCCTCCAATCTAG
>JASDQU010205618.1:35424-48572 GCA_032191745.1 Picea mariana
ATATATATATATATATATATATATATATATATATATATATATACTCCTAGAAAAATACTTAAACTATATACAAGCTTCATTATCCAAACTCTTGAAACTTAAGCTACTTTCTTTTTTGAAAGAAAAGCTAAGGAAAATAAATAAAATTAACTAATATGTATGCTCAACATTGTGCCTAAGGATGCATGAAAATCAAGTAGAACTAAATGGGTGTCTTTTTAATGAATAAATAACCTTATAGATCAACCAGTGCCTTATATGGAGCTAAATATGAATGAAAAAATGAGTAGGCTAAACAAAATTGAAATGGCAGTGCGTATTGAAATGTCTTAATTGAAATGGCAGCTAGGTACTATAAGTAGAAATATGTAGGGTGTCATAAATATGGGGAAAACCTCCTTCAAGTAAGGAGCACCCTCCCTACACTAGAAATGGAAAGTGTTAGGATCATTCACATAAATGGGAAGGCTCCTCAAGGAAATAACATTAATCCTAAATAAAATTCCATCATAGTCAACCATAAGCAAAATTAACAAGGTTTACTCAAGTAGGGTGAGTTGGTATAGGCTAAGAATACAAAGAAGAATGGTCACAAGAAGGTGTGAGGAGGCTTCTTAGAGTAGTGTGCCCTTGGTCAAAGTCATAGGAAAATTGTTAGAATTAGGGAAAAACAGAAGCAAATAATGCTTTTTTATTTTTTTGTTCACAAGATCAGCATATATGAGAAAATAAATAAACAGATCTAAATTAAATTCTAAGTATAAACAAAATTTATGAATGAAAATACAAACCTCAAGCTTACCTCCTAATCTAAGAAAGATGTACATGTCACATGTGTGGATGAAAACCTTTATAATATGCTCATAAATAGTTTTAGGTTCATGGATCAAACCTCCAGGGTTTGATCTCTGTCATAAGGACTTAAGAACAATTTTTCCAAGGTATATACCATCACAAGACAACTTCAGCAAGTACTCCATAAGAAGGGACAACAAGGTATTGACCATAGCTGATAAAACAAAATCAAGTACCCCACAAGAAGGGACAACAAGAAATCCAAAACCGAGACAACAAAACTGTCCATATCAAACAAGAAAACCCTCCATAAAAAACAATCCATATCAAACCCTCCATAACTGAAAAGAAGGAAACATTGGATAAACACTCCAACACAAGGGACAGAAAGAGTGGAACCCTCACAAGGACCTCAAATCTACACATTGCAACTAGAAGAAGAGGCCACGACCTTCATATACAAAAGAGACAACCCACAAAGGAGGCCATGACACCTATACTCAGGTTCGTGGCCCTAAAAAGGAGACCTGACACCCACAAGGAGGCTCCTCAATCACTTTAGTAGGTCTTGCATCTAATGAAGACACCTCTGCACAAAAAGGACAGGTCTGATAGCTCTTGGGAGGAACCTCATCATCTCTTGCTCTAGCAAACAATCAAGGAGTAGTACCCAACCAATACCAAGACCAAACAAAACTCATATCTGAAATCGGTACCCCAAATGGGGAGGTTGCACCAATAAACTCAGATCTAAAACGGTTGCATCAAATGGGGAGGTTGCACCAACAAAAATCAGATCTAAAACTGTTACATCAAATAGAGAGGGTGCACCAACAAACAAAACTCAGGTCTAAAACTGTTACATCAAATGGAGAGATCGCACCAACAAAACAAAACTCAGATCTGAAAAGATAGTCCAAAAAGGAGGCTGCACCATCATCAAGAGAGAACAAATGAGGTAGCCACAACAAATAGGAGAGTGAGGAGTGAGTGAGTGTGAGTGTAATAGAATGCTAGAGGGTAGGGTCTTATTTATAGCTAGGGAGAGGACTTAGGGCAATTTAAAATTATAATTAAATATTGATAATTAATATAAATATTAATTAAAATTTCAATTAATATTAATATTAATTATAAAAACCCTAAACACATATAAAACCCCAATCACATAAATAAAACCTCAATGACATAAAACAACAAGGGGGTACCTTTTAGGAAAAAGTCAAGGGGGGGTCCATAATGGCAAAACATGTCCACATGAGTCTCACAATGACCTATAAACTTTATCATTACTGCATAAGGGGGTCCATCAACAATGTGGTCATGTCCATCTTCATAGGCACTCCTAGGTCTCATGGACCATCCCAGGAGAGAGGAAGATGATCACACATCAACACATCTTGGTGTTACACCAAGATCTACCTGGTCAAAGACCAGGTTTCCCCAGAACACATTTGGGGGCCCTAGAACAAATATAGGGTCTTATCCACCAAGGTACAAGACCAAGGATCAACCCATGCATTAGGCAAGGGTTCCTTGGAACACATTGAGGGGCTCTAGAACACATCTAGGGACTTATATCAACCACCAAGGAACACATCTAAGGATCAATCCAAGCACTGAGCAAGGATTCCTTGGAACACATCCAGGGGCCCTAGACACATCTAGGGACTTATATCAACCACCAAGGAACATATCCAAGGATCAATCCAAGCACTGAGCAAGGATGATCTCTTGGGAACCTAGCATTTGGATGACATTTTCTTCCCAGGATAAATTGAGAAGATGCCTAAAGTTCCCAATGATGAATCTAATCAACTTTGGGTTTCCCCCAAAGATAGTTTGCTAAATATTGGTTCACACTTCTCATCAGCTAATTCGATACATCTTGATACCTTTTTATACAAGAAGGATGTTAAGGAAAGTGTTTTTTAGCTTAATATTGTTTCGACTGAAGCTCTAATTTTTGCAACCCCATCCTAACCCAAAAACTCACTCCCTTTGACCTAAGTTGTCCTCTAGTTTATGATGGTTATATTGAGTCTTGCACTAAATAGAGGAGATGCTCTAACCATGTTATTCTAATTGAGATAGATATCCATACTACTTAGCTTCCATCTTGTACCAAAGGAGAAAAATTGTATCATTGTGTAAAGGATGATCGTTTGGAGGCAGAGAGAAAGTGAGATTTCAATGAACCGTTTGGAGGCCCAAACATCATGAGATTGCAATACACCCGAGTTGAAATGACCATTTGAGGCGGAAAGATGTGAGATTGCAGTGCACCCTTTGGAGTGTCAGATCAGATTAAATTATGATTAGGGTTATATTCTATATTTTTCGAGGAAGGGGTGGAGATCAGAAAATGCGTTGCAAAGAGAGCATCATTTGCATTCATTTTTCCTTTGACCGAACTGTTTAGGTATAAACTCAAAGAAAAATAGTTTTAATCAATTTTGGAGAGTTGGGGATTATGATGTCCAAAATGAACAAAAGTGATATTTACCAGGTGGCGTGTATCATGTTCAAGTACATCCAAAATTCCTCCATTCTAATATGACTTCCCACACATGGGAATTTGGAGATATTTCGAAGTTGCTTGATAATGTAGTTGAATATTTTCAAAATGGTGCAGCTTTTGTAATTGTGGAAAAAATTCAAAACCCTAGGGACAATAGTCCAACTCTTCTTTTCCAAGATAATGGAGGTGGAATGGATCTTGATTGCATGCGGAAATGTATGAGCTTGGGTTACTAAGTGAAAACTAATAGCACAACTATAGGACGATATGGAAGTGGATTCGATACAAGTACGATGATATTAGGTGCAAATGTGATTTTTTTTCAGTCACTTTGCTCATGGAAACCCTACTACACAGAGTATTGGGCTCCTTTGTTACACATTTTTGAGGAGAAATATTCACAGTTGTTAAGGAATTCAGTTCTTTATGAGCATCATATTGTATATTCCCATCAATAGAGTCCAAAAGAACTCTAGAAAAGAATTAGAAACAAAAACTACATGAAGAGTGGATAGGATGTCCTCAACTTGAGATCTCTCTCCTCCATTGTGGCCTCTGTGGTGTTGAATAAACATTTACATTAAGACAAAGGTGAGGAAATTTTAAGTACCCCACAATCCCAACAGTGTACACGTGTGGTTGGGTATGTTACAATTGGTATCAGAGCCAAGATTACAACACTAGGGGTTGTATGGGCTCAAGGGAAATGAATGAAAATGCTTTTGGCGTTTAGCATTTGAAAAAGAATAAGAAAAAAACATGCTCAAAGCATTTGAACGTTGATTGCAAATTTATTGTAGAGATATAGTTTCTTGAAAATGCAAAGTTATGCTTTAGATTAAAGAGCAAATAAATTGTTTGCGAAGTTATCCAAAATTACCCTCCTTTGTTTTATCTATTAGAAGCATAACCAACCAAAAATATTTTTAAGTGAGCATGATCCATATTAAACCCAGATCCATAATTTGACAAGAAGAATTAAAAACATGAGAGGAAGATGTTGTTTTACTTGTATGGTATTGTCATAAAACATACTACTTTGAGTTGAAGGATAGAGATTAGTTGACAAGGTACTTATTTCATTCACATAAAGTACATATGTGTTATTTATGCTTGGAAGACTAAAAATGATTTGACCATCAACCTTTTGCAAGAGGGTACTTACTGGCATTTTTTTAAATCTTGAAGGTAAGACCTGGTGTTTGGAGGGGCCTCTGTATGATGGAATGAACAATATTGTTTATGAAGCTATGGAATATGTGTTTTGACATCTTTGAGTAAATTTCAATCTATGTTTTTCTATGGATAAGATTTTATGATTTGTCCTTGGAATTCTACCACGAGTCATTTTTTTGACAAGTAGGAAATTTATTAGGATATTATTTGATGTCCTCAAAAGTTACAAGAGGGTGCACTAATATTTCATGTTCAAGCTTGTAGATTTAGATGATAGATCTCAATGATTCAATACCAACCTCAACTTTGAAAAGGATTGTTTACACCTAGGAGCAACCACTGGAATATGAGTTTTTTGCTTTTAACTATAGGATCTACTCAAAGCTAGGGCATTTTGCACTTGCATGCCAAAAAAAATAGAAGTAGGAGGGTTTAGCTTTGAATCCTGCAGAAGACAATGTACTCCCTCTCAAATCCAACAAATATTTTGAAGACTTCCTTAGGCAGGCAGGAAGTCAAAAATTAGATCTTCAAAAGCTTCAAAGAAAAATAAGCCAACCCATAAACATAGTGCAATGGAATTGAATCCTTTATAGGCACTAGAGGAGTACAAACTAAACGAATCTTAATACTGGAGATCTAAATAATATTTAGCTTGGGAAATAATTTTGGCACAACAACTTGCTAAAGGGACAACTTAGGCCTAAGAATCAAAATTTGGAGGGATTTATTCTCTATGCTGGAATATAGTCTAAGGCAATATCTTGGGCCTTAATTGTATGAGAAAGGGACAATGAATCAAGGTCACTCATATGATCACATCCCATATAGAGGCAGGTGAACAAGATCAAGAGATACAAGATACTGGTATTTGGAATATTGGTTGAAACTAGATACCACATCCAAATTGGGGATCAAAATCATGAATACTAGCCATACCTAGACCTTTCCAAAGAAAAATAGATGGGAAACACACCAAGTTACTGGATTTTTTTTGGATAGAACTCAACATGCTTGTGGTCTCAACCTTGATATATTGAAAATTAGGTGTTTCCTATTAGTCTCCCCGGACTAGAGGAGTGATCACCTCTAGTGTCAAATTTTGACCTACAATTTTCCACCTCTTTATAGAAACACCATTTTAAGTCTTGAGGTTACAAATGGTTTTTTTTTTTTGTGGGAGAGATCACCTCTAATGCTAAAATATCTTAGCACACCCAGATTTGTCACTATACCTCAAGAGTGTAAATATAATTACAACCACTGATATGAAATATTTGTAAACACCTTGCAATTAATTTGTTGCCTTGTTGTGGATTGTGAAAATTGTTTTCACATGTGATAAGAAGGTATATAGAAGAGTAGAAGCATTGTCCTTGGGGCTTGAAAAGATGAATATTATTAATATGCTAGATTGGAGGAGATGCTTTCCTGGAACAAGATTATGTTGTCATCCACTTTTGTGCCACATCAACACGTGATATTCCCAAAGGTCTATTTATGTGCCTCATCTTATTGAGGATAAAGGTTATACATCCTTTATACCATTATTAGCAATGATTTTGTGCAAATTTGGAGTAGTTTTTGCAGAAACATTTGTACCAGATAATTGATGATGTGATGCAACTATTTAGAATATTTTTCATAGAAATATGTATGTTGTATCTTTAAGTTAATTTTGCATTGTCTAAGACTTAAGAGCACATTCTTTCTGGACAAGGAGTTTTTTATTGTCAAATTGGCATCTGAAAATAACCATTATTTAACCTTCTTGTTAATGTTGCATGAGCTTTAGAAAAGGATTTTAGGATGTTTATAAGAATTTGTGAGCGCAAAGAGGGTATGACATGGGCAAAAATTTTCATGCCACTCAATCATGGTAAGGATGCATTATTAGTATCAATCTCAACTTTAGTCTCCAAAGCTTTGGATTATATCTTGCACAATTTAGGTATGACTTTGGGTGAATTCATTATGCACTTATTCACTTAGTTCTTGTCATAAACTTTGGATTCAATTAGACTTTGTCAT
Organism: Picea mariana; assembly: GCA_032191745.1. Classification (NCBI taxonomy): domain Eukaryota; kingdom Viridiplantae; phylum Streptophyta; class Pinopsida; order Pinales; family Pinaceae; genus Picea; species Picea mariana. Next base: position 41,948 of record JASDQU010205618.1, read on the forward strand.
TGGAATTGTTAAATTGTTTTAGAATCCAAGGGAGGCTATTCATGAAATATTGGTGAACCATGTAGAAATGTGCATCATACTGAGTTTAAGTCCATAATGAAGATTATGTGATACCACATGCAACAACCAAACATTATGAGAAGAATCCCATACTTGGGAAATTTGACTTCCTATATGAAAACCAATTTGAAATTAATAAGTGGAATTTGATGTTTGTGTGAAATGAATGCAAATGATGTTCTCTTTGCAGCGCATTTTCTGATCTCCACCCCTTCCCAGAAAATATACAATATAACCCTAATCATAATTTGATATGATCTGACACTCCAAAGTGTGCATTGCAATCTCACACCTTTCCGCCTCAAATGGTCATTTCAACTCGGGTGTACTGCAATCTCATGATGTCTGGGCCTCCAAACGGTTCATTTCAATCTCACTATCTCTCCGCCTCCAAACGATCTTTCAATTTGGGTGCAATGCAATCTCATAATATCTAAGCCTCCAAACGGTCATAATGTTCATTTCAGTAGGTTCCATTCCTCCAAATATCTTGTCACCAGACCCAGAGCTTGACGTAGACCATGACCTAGACCACCACATAGAGATAGATATATATTTAGACATTGACCTAAAGCTTAATGTAGACCATGACATAGACCCCCCTAGCTCCATCTAAGCCTAGGCATAACTTATACTCAATCCTTAACCATATATTAACTTGAGCCATGAGTGCACTATGAATAGACCTTGTGTACAACCCTTGCACCCACATCACCCACATCTTGGTGCTCTAACCATTGCTCTATCCTTGAAAACACTTTCAATCCTAACCCCTTAGGCCTTAGTTGTTCCCATACCCCTATACATATTTATTCATAAAGAGGTTTGGTGTATATTAAATTCTATATATGTTTCATTAAGAGCGTTCACGTGCTCCCGTGACTTGCCTGAGTTGGTCGTTTATGCTCAGCAGAAATGTCCAGCATGCACGTTCCTACTGGGAATTGTAAGGTGACATTAGTGAGAGCATGTGCCATTGATTCTAGTTGAAAGACACCGTTGAAGGCATGGGGATGGCAAAGGAACCATCATTTTCTTATGGATTGGTGAACCATACATTCATGTTAGAATTTATCCATTGGTGAACCATAAACCTACACTGACAAATACATAATATCTAGAGGACATAATCAAAATATTATAAATGCCTAAATGGTGATTTTTCAATTTAGCAATCGAACATAACAATTCATAAAACATTAAACATAACCAGAATTGATGGCTATATAAATTATTCTGAAAGGAGCAATCACACTTGATCTGATGAGCTGGTCGACAGTACAGTTGGAATGGTTGACCCTGTGTGTTTCTCTTCATCTGTATGACCCTATGTTAGTCTTGAGCTTCCCTCAATCAATGAATAAAGATCTTAAAGTACCTACCAAAATCATTCAACCTCCATAAATATCTAAAAAATCAATACAAGTCATATTTGTAGCGCATTATTTACTCTAAGATGCATTTTTACGAGAGTGTCAGAAAATACCTGAATGAGATCCTCTTGGTTTCGAGAATAATTTATTGGAGCCATGCATCTAATATTTTATCAAACTGACTCCCTTGATTTGAAGTAGCAACAACAAAGTCAACATTGACTTTGTTGTTGCTCTATTGGATCGAGGGAGGTTTGTTCCAAGATTAAATGACTCCAATAAATTATTCTCTACTCAACAGGGCCAACCACGTGAAGGCAGAAGCTCTTATGGCCCCTCCTCCCTCCCTCACATCACTCTCAATTCCCCAATACCCAACATATAAATCTATTGAAATATTTATAACAAAAACAAACATATATACATACCAATATTCACAACTGCTTACAATGAAATAAAATGTTTCCTTGATCCATTTGGAGTGAGCTCAATTCTCCTAAGAGAAAAGTAACAAATATTTCATAACATAATACACTACACTAAAGCACTTTACATCTAAAAACTAGAGAATGGAAATTGATGTGAAAAGAGGCTTTATTCTATTCCATCATATGTCTTAGTTGTAGTATTAAAATGTATGTGTAAACATCATATAACTCATCCCACTTTGATATGTAAGTGTAAACATGTTATTTTTCCAATATTTAATCATAAACTCTCTCAAAATACTAAAATTAATGCTTTGGAAAATAATAGGTTTAAACTCATATGTAATCATGAAAATGGTATTAATGTAAGGCTGCGGGAAAGCGGAATATGGTGAAAACAGATTTTATATTAAATAGTTATTAAAATATTCATGTACATCATCATTTAGTACTTTTAGCCAACCTCTTCTTCTTAGCTCTATAGTTCATAATCATATCATCAATATCTACGTCTTTGTTATCTGGGTGCTCTTCAAAATCTGATTGTGATTGTGTCCTCTCATGTAGAGCATGCCAAGTCGCGAGGTACTCACGGGGTAATGGAGGCCGCTATGATGAGGCATCACCTACAAAAGAAAACAATACAAAATTTAGATGGCCATTTTTAAAATATCATTGAACTAGTTCAATAATATTAAAAAACATACATGCAATGTCATTATTTACCTAGTGCACTGGAAGGCACCGTTGGAATGGTTGCCCCCGCGTGCTCCTCTTCAACTGTATGAGCCTCAAGTACGACATTCTCTATCATTGAGACCACAAACTTTATAAGGACAATCATAAATGTATAAGTAAAAAAAAATAGAAGTACAAAATGTATAACTGCAAAATTATTAAGTATATGATTAAAATATAGCCATATTACCGCCATGTGCCATCTCAGTCGTAGCACCATCATGGGGCTGCACCCCCGTGGAAAATTGGGACTACATGGGAGAACCATCTTCTGGTTGTAAACTAGTATCAACGTACTACTCTCCAATACTAGAGCGTCCGTTGACAGTGTTTCTCCCTTGATTAAAACAAAGTTGTAAATATTAATAATATCCAACATGACTCTATTATATTAATAATAAAGGTTAATGTGGATTGAATTTTATTTACCTTATCCTGCAAAGTGGTTCTTGGTATCTGCCCCAAGATTTTTCGATGTTCAACTACAACTTTATAGTCGTACTTGTAACCAAGTTGGAGGTCTTCCTCTGTGGTTTCAGTACCAAACTCGTCACCCTGCATTGCATAAGAGTATGTATTTTTAATGTTATTCGTTGCAATTACCTAAAATTTTTAAGGCGATACAAATAAGATATTTAGGTACTTACAATTCATGACTGCAACTTCAAGTAGTCGCCCTAGCCTAGCATGTGCTGGACACATTTGGATTTTTCCTTTGACGTGTCAGTCAACCTATCATCAAAAGTTTTAAGTATGTTAATATATACCACAATTTTATTTACATCTAAAAAAAATGGAAGGTATTGAATTTAAATTGTAATTTACCTTCTAGGACCAGAGGGTGTTTTTCCTTTATCTGTCAATTTCTTCTCTTTTGCGCCCTCAATGAGGGCCTTCCACTCCCTCTCTAAAATCATCAGAAGACGATCGTACCTATCGTTTTGTTTCAAGTGCTTCCTATATGTTTCTTGCATATATTTTAAATATTGTCTAGCTGCGGTGGTGGCCAAGGTCTTATTAAATGTGTCTACACCAAAAAGGCTTTCAAGATAATCCATCAATTATTTTTTGAGGTTGTAATTCTGGGAATTCCACCTCTCCCATATGGTGGGCCCAAAAATCAGCGATGCCTTATTCTCCAAGGACCTATAAAAATCATTATTCCCTACACGCAAAATGATTATATGATTATTAATTTAAAAATAATAATTTAGATGATTTATATTTGTCTTCATAGAGAACATGAAACAATTAAAATTTTAAAAATTACCTGAGACTTTAACTTGCTTTAATGGAAGCCCTTCCTCGTTGACCATAAATGTGCCCTTAAGGGTTCCTGTATTTGTCACATGTCTTGCTTTAGGAAAAGAAGCCATATAGTTTTTAAAATCATTGACCTCATCTATGTCACCACCTCTAGAGCCTACCTGTGTGGTCGCTTCCTCGATGTGCGTGTTGTGGCTCCCACCTAATGGTGTGGAAGGTGGCGATCTGAATAGCTGCATCCTGACAGCTATATGAGGGATTGCGTCGGGACCCTATGGCGTTTTTGCAGTGCCACTACTAATGACACCATGCATGTCGGTGTCTATAGGATCCAAAAATCTCTATATAAGAAAGAAAACATTTTTTCGTTTAGAAAATGTAAAAGTTAAAAATCAAGCTTTCATAATTGATCTTATGAAAAAAATAAAACCACCTGAAATTATGGTTATTGTTGGCAAATATTAAACAACCAACGAATGCGTGTTGATGGTTGTTGTCATTGATGGTAACAGCGGAGATGGCAGGGTATGAAGGATAAAACCCCTTGGGGATTTGGATGTAAAAGCTCAGGAGGAACAACATTGAAGAAATCACGAACAACAAGAGTTTGCAGAGAAGAAGGAAGACAACGATCTAGTGACCGTTGGATCCCATTCAAATTTCCAGAAAGGTCGACAACCGTCAGATTTGCAGAAGTTGCGAGGGAAATAAGTCATCGGAGATTCGCGGATCGGGACTTTGAAATGCCTAGTTCACTCGACAACGAAAACCCCGAAATCGCGATATGCGATTTCGCGATTTGATCGCAGCCATTAAATCAAGAAGAAATCGGGACCATCCACTTGTAGACTAGGCTTCATCGGAGAAATCCCGACTGAATCTGCACCGTCAGATCAACATGTGATCTAGACCGTTGATCCAACTCACGACGGTAGACCACGTCACCCAGGGACACGTGGCACAACCAGGGAATGACAAGTGTCAGGCAGATTCAACACTTCAAGCACACGTAAGTCACGAATCAAAGTGACACGTGGCAGGATCTAAACACGTGTCAAACCACGTGTGACGTCAGCAGAGACATCGGCGATCGGGATTTTATAATGACCAATTCACTTGACATCGAAAACTCTGAAATCGCGATATGCGATTTTGCGATTTGATCGTAGCCGTTAAAGCTAGAAGTGATCTAGACCGTTGAACCTATGCATTGAGTGTGAGTACAGTTGTGGTTGTGGAGATGACTCAGTGACCGTTAGATTCAAGCGCAAGACCCGATCATCGTCAGATCAAAGATAACCTGCACGCCCTTTAAAGTACAAGGAGAAGTGGGAGTAATCGCGATGTGCAAAATCACGAGATCTAATCTGAGCCGTCGAGCTAGAAGTGATCTGAACCGTTGAATCTCTGCATGGAATATCGGGGATCGGGGATTAGGATTTCACTATGCAAAGAACACAATGCAACGAAAACTCCGATTTCGCGATATGTGAAATCGCGATTGAATCCAGACCGTCATATCCAGAAATAATTAGGACCGTTGATCTAACCTCTCATCAGAGTTCCAGGGATCGGGATTTCAATATGCAAAGAATCAAGGGCAACAAGAATCCTGATTTTGTGATGAGTGAATTCCCGGCGTATTAGCAACCGTCAGATCTAGAAATGACCAGGAGTCAGTGGAGGACAGGTGTAAGGAGTACAGAGGAAGTCGGGGATCAGCATATCGCGGGTCTAAAGGGCATTGGTACATTATCACTGTAAACCTCGTAGCCCCGACGAGATAAAGTTGCGGTCACGGATAATGGTCACGTGGACCAGGGCTCAGCCAAGAGGGCTGAAGCGCATCGCGAATCGGGAAATCGTGAATCCCGTGGACATAAACATGATGTCATCGCAAGTGCCGAAACTCCGATGGAGTAATAAGATCAAGGTCACGTAATCGCAGGTCATCTGGACCATTGTGTAGTTGGAAGGGGATAAAGCTTGGGAAAGGCCAAAACCCCGATAGAGAGACATAAGGCTGTGGTCACAGCCCTTGGTCAGGGGATTTGTAAGTGACTAAAACTATGAACGCCAAAAGTGCTGAAATCACGATGAGTGAAATCCCGATGGGATCTGAACCGTTGGATCAAGCATTTATCGGAGGGTCACTGTTCTCTCTCTGAGTTAACGACTGAGTATGATTTATGTTAATGAAACGGACTCATCATGAAGAATTACTTAGCATTTCAGATGACAATTCAGTTGCTTAGACAGTTTTCGTTGTTCTTGCCGAAGGAGAGGGGAAGTGGAACTGTCAAGGCAGGATGTATAAAAGAAAACGAGTGACACTGTATTGGGTTGGTGGTTCTGAATGGAAAAAGAACGAAACAGTTAGAAAGGAGAAAGGAGAAGATGCTGAGCATGGAATTTAATGACAGGCAGAGCAGAAGAAGAGCTGAATGACAGAAGAATATGATGCAGAGCAAACCTGTTGAAGAAGAGAAAATTGCAAAACAGTGAACAAGAAGACCAGATTTACAGAACAAAGAAAGACTAGTAAGAACTGATTTATCTGTAAAGTTGAATGTGTATTTAGCCATTAATTTTCTAAGGGTGGTTGGGAGGTGCTCGGGAGGACTGTAGTCCTCAGAAGTTCAAGTGGGTGCTTTAACACAGGAAGTTGTAGCTTCCATCTGGTTGCAGCCAGAGAAACCAGGGTGGCAGGGTGGTGTTAGGGAGAACAAATGTTCTCTGTTATGCAGGTTGGAGCCTATG
>JASDQU010205619.1:707-14380 GCA_032191745.1 Picea mariana
GATTCGGTTGCGTGTGCGTTTCTTTGGATATTCGAAGTGTAACTAAATGGAAGGATTGTATAAAAGCAATACACCGTGACTAAGTTATGTTGGCTATTCTCACTGGAAAAATGAGTTGAACTGGGAGAAAGGAAAATCACAGTATGCACAGTGTGAGATCAAACTCAGAGATGAGAAACATAAGATTAACATAACAGAAAAGGTGAAGAGAGAAGAATGTACACATACTAAAGAGCATGAGAGGAACAAAGAAAGAACAAATAGAAAGAGACACTAAGTCAAGCCAAGTATGAACATAACAGAAGAATAGTAAAGTAGAGAAGAATTGCAGATCAGAGAAGAAGTTGTAAGAGTTGATATATTTGTATTGTTGGTTATTCAATCATTTATTTATAATCAGAGAGGTAGGAAGGTGCGAGGGAGGATTGTCGTCCTCTATTATTCAATTTGGTGCTCGAATACTAGAAGTTGTAGCTTTCATCTAGTTGTGGCTAGAAAACATGGTGGCAGGTTGGTGCTAGGGAAAACACAGAGTTTTCTATATGCAAGTTGGTGCCTGTATAAGTGGAAGTAGGTGCTTCCATCCAGTTGGTGCTTCCTTCTAGTGGGTTCTAGAGAAACTAGAGAGTTGGTGCTCTCAGTAAGTTTCATCTTGTAAAACAGAGGTGGTAACCTCATTTTGAGTTGGTTCTCTAAGAGAGATGATGTACATAACATAAAAGATTTCCTATCATTCGAAGAAGAAGAGGTTTTCTCCCTTTATTGGTTTCCTCGTGAAAATCTGTCTCTGTGTATATCATATGTGTGATTGATGGTTATTATTTTTGTTGTTCATAGCTTGTAAAATCTTGATGGTCACTTGGTGAAGTTTAAAAAAAATGTTTTAATTGCCATAATATTGTTTAAGCACAGTAAGAACTGATTCACCCTCCCTCTCAGTTGTCTTAGTAATTTCAACAATTGGTATCAGAGGAGGTTCCTTTTATTTAAAGGTAGATCTGTAATCTTAAACATGACAAGTCATGAAGGGACTTCAACCAATAAGCCTCCTCTGTTTGATGGAAGAAATTTTTCCTTCTGGAAAGTTAGAACGAGAACATACATAATGGCCTTAGGTGTTGATATTTGGGATGTAGTAGAAACTGGATATATAAAGCTTGTTGTGCTAGCTTCTAAAGATGATAAGTTAGAATTTAGTTTCAATGCAAATACAATGAATGCTATCTTGAATGGACTTGATGAAGCTGAGTTTGTAAAGGTGATGCATCTTGAATTTGACAAAGCAATGTGCAATAAACTTATTAGCAGTTATGAAGGAAATGAGAAAGTAAAAGATGTCAAACTTCAAACATATAGATGGAAATTTGAACAAATAAAGATGAATGAGGATGAGATAGTTAGTAAGTATTTTTTAAGAGTTTAAGACCTTGTGAATTCCATGAAGGGTCTTGGTGAGAAGATTGAAGATGCCTTTTTAGTTCAGAAGATTTTAAGATCTTTGCTTGATAGATTTAATCCAAAAGTTTCTGCAATAGAAGAATTAAATGATCTTAAAACTCTGTCTATTGATCAACTCCTAGGAACTCTAAATTTATATGAAGTGATAATTAGAAAAGATAAATCCATCACTAGAGAAGCATCTTTTAAAGCAGAAAAGAATATTGATTCAGAATTAGATGATATTGAGGCAAAATTTGTGAGAAGGTTAAAGAAAGGATCAGGAAAATATCAAGGAAATCTACCCTTCAAATGTTTTAACTATGTTAAGATAGGTCATTTTGCATCTAAGTGTCCTCACAAGAAAAAGGACCAGAACTTTGATGATGAAAATAAATACAAATTTAAGAAATACAGTAAAAAGAAAAGTTTGTGTGGAAACAATGATGACTCCTCAGAAGATATAGATAGTGATTCATCCTACAAAGACAAAGTGAATGATTTTATGATTATGGCTATGGGAGATCTTGATGATGAACACACAGGAGGTGACATGGATGATGAAGAATCTACGGTGGATATGGAAGGTGAATTAATCAGTGCTTTCAAAGAAATTGACAGACTTAAATTTAAGAAGAGAAAACAAAAACAATTGTTGATGCAGTTTAAAATGAATGGTAAAAAACCTGATGAAGAATTTTCCTTGCTAAAAGTGGAGTTAGAAGAGGCAAAGAAAATAGAGGACATTCTAAAACAACAATTATCAGAGAAGAAAATGAAATGTGAAGCTTTGGAAGAAGAGATAGAAAAAAACAGAAAAGAGATGGAGAAGATTAAGGCATTGTATCACCAAAATATGTCAAGTATTAAAGCCTCAGAAGGATTAACCTCCATTCTAAATTAGAAAAGGAATACAAAGTTGAAAGATGTCTTGGGTTATGAAGAAGGATCAAGCACTGATCATCCAAGTAACACAGAATCCATCAAGTTTGTCAAATCTACAATCATTGACAACAACCACTTTGCAGAAACAAAGAAAGATAATCAGTCGTCAATAAGGAATGAAAGAAAAAGTACCAGAACCAAATCTGTAGATCAAAGAAATAATGCAAACACATCTTTTGGTCAAATAAATCATCAGCATGGAAGAAATCGACTCGCTCAAAGAAGACAACCATTTTCCAGGTACAAAGGATTTTTCTATGGATATTGTTTTTTCTATTCTAACTTTGGTCACACAGATGTAAATTGTTCTTTAATATTTAGATACGAGAAATCAATATACTCAAGGAATAATTATCTTCCATAACAAAGATTGAGGCAACCAAGTAACAAACAACCACAAACTACAAATCATGTGATGGTTGGGAAAAATATGCAAGTTAAGCATAATAACAGTTATGAGCATAACAATCGTTATGATCTATTATTCAGTCAACCAGAATGTTACACCTACCATAATTATGGACATAAATCTTTAGACTGTCATTTAAAGAACTATAAGCCAAATTTGAATCCTGCTGCTGAAAATTTCAAGGTTTGGAAGAAGAAAGAAGATGACCAGTGTGGATTAGTGTTATCATCCCAAAGACAAAATAATCTTTGGTATATTGACAATGGATGTTCCAAACATATGACTGGAGACAAAAGTAGGTTGCTAACTCTAAGTGAAAGCAAATCAGGGAATGTATCTTTTGGAAACGATGCACCAACAAAAATAAAAGTTAAAGGAATGGTAAGTCTGAGTAATGGCAAAGGGAAAGCTCAAGATGTGTTGTTTGTAGATGGTCTGAAACATAATCTTCTTAGTTTCAGTCAAGTGTGTGACCGAGTATGTGAATTTTTTTTTACTTATAAACATTGTAGAATAAAATCTGTGAATTCAGGATAGTTGATTGCAAAAGGCATAAGAACAAAAAACAATGTCTATGTGTTAAAAGAAGAAAAAGAAGAATGTCACTTAAGCAAGCATGATGAAAGTTGGCTATGGCATAAGAGACTTGGACACCTAAATTTTAATCATATAATCAAACTTAGAACCAATGGGGAAGTAAAATATCTTCCAAGGATATCAAAGCCATGTAATTTTGTTTGTAAACCTTGCCAAATAGGAAAGCTTACTCGAACACAGTTTAAATCTAAGAAATTTCCTTCTACATAAATATATCTTCAGTTAGTACATATGGATTTATGTGGACCATCAAGGAAGGAAGGTACATGAAAATAAAACTATTTCATGTTAATTATTGATGATTATTCTAAACTAACATGGGTTTCCTTTCTGAAGGAAAAGTTTGAAGCATTCGAAAAATTCAAATTCTTTAAGGCTCCGACTGAGAATCAAATAGGAAAACGATTGAAGGTAGTAAGGTCTGATAGAGGAGGAGAGTTTATTTCATGTAACTTCAAAGAGTTTTGCGATAAACATGGAATCAAAAGAGAGTACACTATTCCAAGGACTCCACAACAAAATGGAGTAGTTGAGAGGTAGAATAGATCAGTTCAGCAAATGGCAAGATCAATGATGAATGAAAGGAATATTCCTCAAACATATTGGGTAGAATCAATTCATACATCTGTACATATTCTTAACAAATCTCTTCTTAGGCCACATAGTGACAAGACTCCTTGTGAAATATGGTTTGGAAGACCTACCTCAATCAAGCATTTTAAAGTCTTTGGGAGTAAGTGTTATATCAAGAATAATGATGAAAATATTGGCAAATATGATGACAGGTCTGATGAAAGTATCTTCTTAGGTTATGCTACAAACAGTAAAGGAGATAGATGCTATAATAAGAGGTTGCATAAATTGGTTGATTGTATCGACATAAAAGTTGATGAAGAAATCCTAATACAAAATGTAAAGAGCGTTGAATCAACTACAAAAGATATAGTTGAAGTTGAATATGAATAGGTCCAAGGATCAGAAAGAGAAGAATCTGAATTAGATGAAGATACAAATACTCAGGCAGAATCAACTAAGCTGACAGAAACAAGACCACCTCTCAGAATTGTTAGAAAGAATCATTCTGAAAATCAGATAATTGGAGATATGAATAAAGGAGTTTAGACAAGAAGGAAATTGATTAAAGACTCAGAACAATATTAGATTTCTTTCCTATCTATGATTGAACATAAAATTTTTGATGCAGCAAGCAAGCATGATGATTGTATTAAAGCTATGAATGAAGAGCTTGATCATATTGAGAAGAAAAAAACGTGGGAGCTTGTTCCTAGATGTGAAGATAAGAATGTAATAGGCTCCAAATGGGTATTCAGAATAAAATGAATGAAAAAAGGAAAAATTGTTAGGAATAAAGTCAGAATGGTCTATAAAGGGTATGCACAAGTTGAAGGACAGGATTTTGATGAGACCTTTCCTCCAGTGGCAAGATTGGAATCCATCAGGATGTTTCTTTCATATTCATGTCATAAGAACTTTAAAGTATATCAAATGGATGTTAAGTCAACCTTTCTCAATGGAGATCTAGAAGAAGAAGTATATATGGAGAAACCTGAAGGATTTTCACTGACATATAATCCTGACTATGTTTGCAAGATGAAGAAGGATTTATATGGACTGAAACAAGCACCACGAGCTTGGTATTATAGATTGGATAAATTTTTACAAGACAAAGGGTTCAAGAAATGTACTGTTGACAACAATCTATATATTAAGTCTGAAGGTGATGATCTATTAGTTGTTTTGGTTTATGTAGATTACATTATTTTTGGTTGTACTAATGACTCTTTTGTTCAATGGTTTGCTAATTCTATGCAAACAGAGTTTGAGATGTCCATGATAGGAGAACTGTCATATTTTCTTGGTTTACAAGTAAATCAAAGTTCTGCAGGAATATTTATCTCTCAAGAAAAATATTTGAAAGAGATGTTGTAAAAGTTCTAGATGGAATATTCCTCTCCTGTTAGTACACCTATGGTGGTTGGTTGCAAGCTCAGTAAAGATGATATTTCACCCGATGTTGATCAAAGCACATATCGATCAATGATAGGCAATCTTATGTACATCACAACATCCTGTCTTGATATAATGCAAGCTGTTGGAATGGTAGTTCGTTATCAATCTTCTCCCAAACAAATTCATTTAGTAGCTTTCAAAAGGATATTCAAATACTTGAAGGGCACATTGACTTATGGTCTGTGGTATCCTAGACATCAAAATTTTCAGTTAGCTGCTTATTCAGATGTTGATTGGGCAAATTGTGTGGAAGAGGGAAAGAGAACCAATGGAAGTGCATTATTCCTAGGTGACTCGTTAGTAGCATGGATTAGTAAGAAACAATGATCTATTTCTTTATAAACTACAAAGGTAGAGTACATTGTTGTTGCTACTTGCTGCACTCAGTTATTATGGATGATACAAAATCTTGTAGATTTGAAGGTAACATATAATGATCCCATTACAATTCACTGTGATAAAACTAGTGTCATTAGTGTCTCCAAGAATCATGTACTTCATTCAAAGGCTAAGCATATACCAATCAAATACCATTTTCTCAGAGAACAAGTTACAAATAGAGTTGCTCAATTGAATTATATTCCTTCCACAAAACAAATAGCTGATATATTTACTAAACCATTAGCAATGACACCATTTGAATATTTTCGTCAGAAGTTGGGGGCCATATCTTCTTTCACCTAATATTTTCACCTTGTTAAGGGGAGTACTTATTGAAAATATGTTGTATTTTTGGTGATTTTTTCCATGGTTCTTTCTTTCATATTCGAAAAGTACTGTCACAGCTCAGGGGGAGCATGCGTTATTTGACATTGATGTCAAATGGGAAAAAAATTTGTGGTTAATTGTCTTGATGCTACAGTTGAATAACAAAGCAGAACAATGCAGGGTGCATCCTTTCAGGGTTGACATCAATGCCAAAGGGGGAGATTCTTGGCATGTTTTTCAAGAAAAGAATCTGTTTTTCATTGATGGAAAGAAAAACAGTGATGACATTCAGAAGATTGATGGCAAGAACATCAACATCAATGGTTTGGTTACAACAATAAAATAAGCAATAAGGAAAGCGACAATGATGGAAAACAGGGAAAGCATAAGCTGAGGTGAAGAATAAAACTGTAAGCAGAGATCACAAATCAAAAAGGATAGTGCTTTTCACTTTCTAGAAGTGCAGCCGAGGTCCAAGAGAAAGACTCGCAGGAGGAGAAAAGTTCGAGACCTTTGAACACTTAGAAAATCTTCTAAGCCAGAGAAATAAAAAATCTTAGGAGGAAGAACGATAATGGGCGTTGGATCACCAATCCTAACTACCTGATGACCATTAGATAAGTGCGCAGTGACCAGAGGAAGCACATAAGAGAAATACAGATCTGATCCATTGGATCTGAGTGATGAGGACCAACAGCCATTGGATCCAGTATAACTTCGAATATGATAATGGGCGAGAGACATCCTCCAACTCAGTGAAATGCAAAATCGCGATGAGATCTGAGCCGTTGAATCTAGAGGACACGTGGTGAAAGATCAACATTTCGTTGACTAAAGAGTCAAAGGAAGGAGGTTCTCTAACCTTTGAAGTCATGAAACGTTAAATCACGATAAGATATGGACCATTAGATCATAGAGGGCTCTAGACTGTAGATATGATATGAAGTTCGAGTTCGCGAAGAGGAGATATTGACAGTTGGATTGAGGATTAATCAGGGTCATCAGATCCAGGAGAAGAACATGTGCCACGAGAGGAAATCCACATCAGCAAGGACAGTTGCAGACCAGATCAGCAAGGACCATGTCATACAGGAACTCGCGAAATATCAAAATGCCAAAGGTAATCACGACCGTTGATTCACGGGAAATCTCATACCGTTGAGTCACGGGAAATATCATACCATTGATCTAAGGAGATTGAAGTCAGGAGTTTGGGAATCGAAAGAAGGGAGGTGCTCTAACCTCTGACATCGTGAGTCGCAAAGTTGCGAAATGATCGAATGTTTGTCCCATGGTCATAGCCAAGGTCACATCATCGTTGGATTAAGGTAGGACCTAGTGTTTCTAGGATCCACTTTGGAGTTTCGCGAGCTGGGAAAATCGAGGTGACTCACAGTCGATCACGCGAAACATGAAATCACAAAATGAATTTTGTTTGGTGTATGGTCATAGCGGGTGGGCATGTGGGGAGAAACATTCCTGGTGCTAGTTTGAGTAGGTAAAGTTAGCGAGGAACATATTTGAAAGGTCAACAAGTCTCTACAGATTTAATCCAATGGTGTTGATTAATCGACATTTTGAGTGAAGGGGGATTGTTGCACTTCATGCAATATTGATCAGTTACAATTCAGTTAGTAGAACTGAATCATAGTTCTTGGGTTTTTTGGCGATTCGGTTGCTTGTGCGTTTCTTTGGAGATTTGAAGCATAACTAAATGGAAGGATTGCATAAAATCAATATGCCGTGACTGAGTTATGTTGGTTTTTCTCACTGGAAAAATGAGTTGAACTGGGAGAAAGGAAAATCACAGTACGCACAGTGTGAGATCAAACTCAAAGATGAGAAACAAAAGCTGATCAGAATAGAAAAGGTGAAGAGAGAAAAATGTACACATACCAAAGAGAATGAGAGGAACATAGAAAGAACATATAGAAAGAGAAAACAAGTCAAGCCAAGTATGAAAAAAATAGAAGAATAGTGAACCAGAGAAGAATTGCAGAACAAAGAAGAAGTGGTAAGAATTGATATATCTGTATTGTTGGTTATTCAATCATTTATTTATAATCAGGGAGGTAGGTAGGTGCTAGGGAGTATTGTAGTCCTCTATTATTCAAGTTGGTTCTTGAATACTGGAAGTTGTAGCTTTCATATAGTTGTGGCTAGAAAGCAGGGTGGCGGGGTGGTGCTAGAGAAAACACAGAGTTTTCTGTATGCAAGTTGGTGCCTATATAAGTGGAAGTAGGTGCTTCCATCCAGTTGGTGTTGGAACACTCAGGGATTTGGTGCTTCCTTCTTGTGGGTGCTAGAGAAACCAGAGAGTTGGTTCTCTTAGTAAGTTGTAGCTTGTAAAATAGAGGTGGTAGCCTCATTTTGAGTTGGTGATCAAATATAGATGATGTACAAAACATTAAATATTGCCTATCATTCGAAGAAGAAGAGGTTTTCTCCCTTTATGGGTTTCCTCATAAAAATATGTCTCTGTGTATATCATATGTGTGATTGATGGTTATTATTTATGTTGTTCATATCTTGTATAGTCTTGATGTTCACTTGGTGAAGTTTAAAAAAAGGTTTTAATAAACATAATATTGTTTAAGCACAGTAACAACTGATTCACCCCCCCTCTCAGTTGTCTTAGTAATTTCAACATAATCCATCGTTTGTGCCATTTTTGTCATCGACAATTAGTCCTGATGATGAATCCCGATTTGGATTCGAAACGTCGATGAAAAAAGTGCCACAAACTTTGGATTATCCAGAAAATACCTTTGAAACCGCTCACCATAGAAACTTGAAAACAATAATAATCATTCTTCCTTTGTGTGCAAACTTTAGGGGTTTGAAACAAGTTAGGGAGATCCATTATTATTTTATAAAACGTAAGTACAATTCAGATGTCTCTTTGGGTATTTCTATTGTTGTATACATAATATAGAGGTTGGAGGATGCAATCCAAATGATTGAGATAATGCAAGAAATAAATGTAGCATCATGGAATGAGATTGCAAGATATGCACAAAGGAATCACTATGATGGGAATTTTAAATCAATTTGTCAAATGTGAAGTGCTTGAGAATAAAAATGCTTTGAAAATAAATGTTCATAAGACTTAAGTCTCCAAGAGTTATGAATAGTTATTTCGAACAACAATATCACTCATACTTTAATGCTCAGATTTCAACATACTACACATTAAGCTTAGTGGATGTTCAATTTCACACTAATCATAGATTGTATCCATACAAGTAAGGAACTAGATCATTCATATACCATGAGAATTATAAATTAAGAGTGTTTTATCATAATTAAGTGAGAATTTAACATTTAATGTATCACACGAAAGCGTTTACAACTCTGGTTTGAGACATCACATAGTTATGGCATGATAAATCAAGAAATTATTACATGTGCTTCTTATATATTAAAATATATTGACAACAAACCTAATTCTTAGTATATTTCTTTTTTCTAGAATATAGAATATCCATTATGTGCATTATGATGAGAAACTATAACCATGAAAGCAGTGATCTAATATAAAATAAATAGTGAGCAACATTTAACATATTACCAAATGATTAGAAACTTGTCACCATTGATATCATGTGTGAATTTGTGCAGTTTATAGCCACAAAACAATGATCCAAAGATGAAAATTGGAACTTTCCTAAGTATTAAATCATATACTGTGAGCAATCTCATACATCCATAATACTCACAAAGAAGAAAGACATCATAATTTTAAAGACAAATTTACCACAATGTTTTACTGATAAATATCATAATGTTATAACATTCCAAATGTTAAGGAGATTCCAAGTACCAACATCAATTTGTACTAATGATTGTGAATTCACCAATATTCAGCCTGATAACGTCATATAGAGAGTGGTCTAGACTAAGAGGAGATGGTTGTGTTATAAAAACATAATCGTGGAGAAATAAAATAAAATAAATGCGGAAATAGAACACAAAAGATAAAAATTACAACAGAGACACATATATACATGGTTCACCTAGTGTGAGTGACGTCCACCCGAGAAATTTCCAAGTATTTCCATTTTGTTATCGAGCAAATAAAGGGATACAACCTACAACACACCAACTGTAAATTCCTATTCTTTCTCCCACAGTATCCTCTCTTAGAATACAATATTCACATACATACATGGATGCAATACAATTCCCTCATAAAATAGGGTTGTCTTCTAGGGAAAAAATACCTAAAATAACTTCTACCGTTAGATCTAGGACCTTATAATGAACGATCTATATTGACTACAAAATTACAATATTTTACAACGCAATTTTTCCCAATATTTCACTTTGCGGGCGCTCCCTCGAATCCCTTGCCAAGGGTGCTACAAAAATTGTCTTCACCCCTCGAAGATAGTTGTGGGGGGGAAATCCCCCCCCCCAACCCCATTTAGGGAATGGGGTCAAAGCATGGTTTAAACAAACCTCTGAATCAATAAGATAATCATGCTCCACAACCAAAAATCTCCCACTTGGAAACTGATCACAACAACTCCATTTTTGTTGTACCTATTGGACTATATTCCACCTTGGACATGGAAAAATTTTCATCTCCACCTCGATGCTTGAAGGTCAACTGAAATTGAGCAGGAACTCAGTTTCTCCTTGGTTACTCCCTTTGTTAACATCTATGCAAGATTATGGTTAGTATGTATCTTTTTCGACTTCAAATGTCCATCTTCCAAGACATATCATATAAAATGGTACTTGAGATGTACATTCTTAGTCTTTGAATGGAAAGTGGAGTTCTTTGTAAGAAGAATGACACTCTCACTATCACAATACAACCTGTTATTCTCCTTCTTCTTTCCCATTTCCTCCATAAACCTATGTAACGAAATGATTTATTTACTAGCCTTTGTAGCAACAACATACTCTGCTTCTGTTGTTGAAAGTGAAACAACCTTTTTGTAGTTTCATACCCTATGGTGCTCCTCCTTACTATTGTTCCACCTACAATAAAATCATACCCTATGGTGATACTCCTACTATCTTTATCACCTACCATATATGAATCAACATATCCCTGTAGAACAATGTCTAAACCTCCAAAACATAATGCATGAGTACCAATACCTCTCAAATACCTAAGAATCCAATTTACTTCCTCCCAATGTTTTTTACCTAGATTGTTCATATACCTACTCACAACTCCCACTACATGTGCAATATCTGGTCTTGTGCAAGCCATTGCATACATCAAGCTACCAATTGCTGATGAATAAGGGACCTTGGACATGTATTATATCTCTTCCCATGTCTTGGGAAACATTTCCTTAGTTAATTTGAAATGGTTGGCCAAAAGTGTGCTAACTGGTTTTTCATTCTGCATTCTTAACCTCTCCAACACCTTCTCTATGTACTCACCCTGAGATTGTCAATTTGTGAATTTACCCGTGTCTTGTTATTCTCATACCAATGATTTTTTCTGCAACACCCAAATCCTTCATCGCAAATGAATTATCTAATTTATTCTTGAGCACATTTATATCCTACATATTATACCATGAAACAAGCATGTCATCTACATATAATATAAATATAATGTAGCTTCCATTTTATATCCTTTCAAAATAAACATAATGCTCATAATGGCATCTACTATAACCTTGTTATGTCATAAACCAGTCACACTTCAAACACCACTTCCTTGGATCTTTCTTTAGGACATACAAGCTATTCTTCAACCTGCATACCAAATTCTCCTTTCCTTTGACCTCATACCCATGTGGATGCTACATATAAATTTGTTCCTACAAATCCCCATGGAGAAAACTTGTTTTTACATCTAACTGTTCAAAATGCAAATATTCTACTACCACAAGACTTAAAATAGTCCTAATTGAAGTCATATTAACAAGAAGAGAAAATATTTCATCAAAATAAATGCCTTTCTTTTGTGCAAACCCATTTACAAGAAGTACAATGTTGTACCACCTTTTTCTTCCATCTTCTTCCCTCAACCTATAAACCCATTTATTTTGCAATGCTCTTTTTCCTACAGGAAACTAAGGCAAGTCCCAAGTCTAGTTATTTACCAAGGAATTCATTTCCTCTTTCATGTCTTTCTCCTACTTCTTTTTAGTGTCTACCTGCATTACATCTTCATAACATGTTCACCATAATCAATCAACAATAAATAATACAATGGAGAGTATCATTCAAGGGCTCTACTTAACCTGGTAGATATTATAACAACACTTGCAGTGTTTTGGGGTACATGATTCTCCTCTTGTTGTACATTTTGATTTTCCAGTACCTTTGGAATTTATTTTTCAGTGATCTCATCAAGCGTTGTGTATTTTTGTTTTTCTTTCTTCTATTTCTTTCCCTACATCTGATCTTTGTAAATGACCTTCTCATTGAATATGTATACTCCTAATAAGTTTTTAATTTTCATAATCCCATAAGAGATAACCAAAATCATTAACATCATATCTAATAAATGTACACTTCTTGGATTTTTCCTCAAGATTTTTTCTATTTCTTTACCAATATGGACAAATGCTTCACAACCGAAAGTCTTCAAAAATGAATAGTTTACCTTTTTACCTATCCACGCCTCCTCTATAATGACACCATCTAAATAAATTTAAGGTACTCTGTTTATCAAGTAAACAACAATATTTACATCATCTACCAAAAATTGTAACGACAGCCCTACATGTAATCGCATTCTCCTTGAATGCTCCATGATTGTCGTGTTCATCCTTTCTGACACACCATTTTCTTGTTGTGTTCCTGGAACTATTTTCTCTCTATGAATCCTATGGTATGAATAGAAATCATCAAAATACTTGTTGCAATATTCACCTCCATTGTCTGATCTGAGAGAATTCAACCTTTTTCCTGTCTCATTCTCAGCCAAATATTTCCATTTCTTAAAAGTATAAAAAACAACAGATTTTTGTCGAATGCAATAAATCCAAGTTTTTCTAGTTGCATCATTAATAAAAGTAACATAATAATGAGAGCCACCAAGAGATGATACCTGAGCTAGTCCCCATACATATGTATGCACAAACTTGTGTAAATTATAACCTTGTGCAATGTCTACTGTAAACATATATTCAGAAAATAACATAAAAGATATAATGGAAAATACAAACATTACATAGAGACTTTTCCCCTAGAAACCCAAACTGGGAAAACCAACATATATTATATTCATTCATTGTGTTACATTGTTTACAATACAATATACATATAGGAGCCAACGACATCCAAAACCCTAACCTAATGACCTGGATTAGTCCAAAACCCTAATTCCTTAACCGGAAATAGAAAACCATTGGCAAAAACAATGTGTCGAAAAAACCACCTAAATACATGACACATTTCCCGAGGTAGGTGTCACATTTTCCGAGGCAGAAAAAATTTAACACATACCCAAAATTCTCCCACTGGTTGTTTTCTTTGCATACAGGGGGTTATAAGGTTACACAGTAAAAAATCCAGGGCAACAATGCCCATGGATCCTCTACACCAAGAGAACTTTTCAGTGCTCACA
>JASDQU010205619.1:18538-43235 GCA_032191745.1 Picea mariana
TGCTCGTGAAAAGAATATAACACATACCCAACAACTTGAACCTTTCACTCTTATTTTCGTCTCTGACTCTAAGAAAACCGACTCTCTTTTGTTTTCCACAAACGCAATGCTCACAGAAATCCAAATCAAATTGTTTAAGATCTAGAAACAAATTCCTTTTATGAATTATCTGCATCCCCTTCTCACTCATGTGTCCAAGCCTATGATACCAAAGTGTTGTATTCACTCCTGTAGAAGCTAAAGAGATAGAAGAATCAATATTATCAGTACATAAATACAATGTACCTACCTTCTCTCCTTTTGCTATTGTTGGAGTTACTTCACACACACCTAGGATTTATTTTTCCTAAGGTTTTCCCTTGTTTATTATTCATAATTATTCATTATCCAACCTCCTATATTTTAGGGGAGAATTTTCGACCTGGAGAATATTCTCCTTCAGTTGACACTTCAGTTTGACTAGTTGAGTTGAGTTTAGTTGTTGCATTGGTTTCGTCACCATGAAACATTGGGATCATCACCATGATAATGCACACTTGCCTTGGTATCATCACCAAACTGGCACATTACCCTTGATTCCTTGATCTAATCCTCACTACTCTCTGTTCAGTCAGTTGACTGAAGACTAGTTGACTAGTTAACTCAGCTAGGTGGAAATTCACTCCCGTAATTGCCTGAGAGAGTAGACTAGGTGGCGATTCACTCCCATAAATATTGGTGTGTATCCATATCACTCTATACCACCACTATGGAACATTGGTTCTCCTCCAATGGACATTCATTGAGTTATGCAGAGTATATCTTGTGTAAATTATTCATTATTCATAATGGTTAATGATAATTCTTCTATTGTTTATCTGCTCTTCTTCTTTCTCAATTTCTCTCTGCAAATGTCTGTACTATTTTCTAGCTATATCTATTATGTGTAGGTTCAACAAATTTACATGGTATCAGAGTTGACAGACTGCTAATCAAAACCTACACCAAAATGTTTTGCAAGTACAAAAGATTGAAGACAACAGAAAGATGGATTTCCAAAAGGAATTCATTCTTACACCATACAACTACTTTGCATGGAAGGAGAGAATAATGATTCATATCTTAATGAGAGGGTTTTATAGCTTAACCTTGAATACATATACAAAACTGACATCATCCCTATAAAAATCCAAGTACTTAAATCGAATGGATGAAGCAGTCAGAACAATTTGTAGTCTTATTTCTCTTCATCTCCTTTTTCACATATCTTCCTGTAAGACTCCCAATGAAGCCTGGACCACCTTGAAAGGGCTCTTTGGAAAACAAGATGAGAGGAGGGGACACATGTTGGAGGTGAAACTTCTCACTTTGGATCCAAAAATCTTCGACAATATCCAAGATTTATTTACAAATTTCAAGGATTTACCATCGCAACTCAAATATTGCAGGGTTGATAAATATAAGGAGGAGAAGAAAATGGTTCTCATCATTCTCTCCAAACTTGGTCTTTGATTCTCTTTATTCGTATCCACATTCCATTATGTCAGATTTTCCTATGGAGCCACCTAGAAGATGCCATCTCTTGAGGACTTTATCGAATCCCTGACACAAGAGAAAACCAAGCTCATCAACATGGGAAAACTCCAAGGCCCAAAGGCGCATGCACCTACTATACAAGATCGAAGCCACAAATATCATAAATCTAAATATAAAGACAAAAGGAAAGCACATGCACATCCGAAGAAGGAAGGGTACACAAAACCCTTCACCAATGCTTCTGGATCCAAAGGGAAAAAGGGAAGAAAAGGGGAGAATGCATGTACTGTCACAAAGGATTCCATCCAGAATTCGCATGCATGCAAAAAAAAATAGATATAATGTCTCAAATACTTCAGAAAAACAACCTTGGAGATCTCATCCTCGAGGTTTCCAATAAGAAGAAGCCAAAATATATGAATTCCAAGAAAGGAAATTATAGCCATGCCTTGATTGCGATCAACTCCTCTCTCGATGCCTGGATCGTAGATTCAACAGAATGACATCACATGGATGCCTCAAAAGAAGTATATTCTTCTTTGTATGCATGCAAAGGTCCTCCTATTTTTATGGGGGACAACTCTTCTATCGAAGTCACCGTAAAAGGAAGAATTGAGCTCACGAACAGAAGATTCGAGAATGTGTTGCATGTTACCAAACTTTCCATCAACATTCTCTCCGTGTATCGGATGACGAATTCTGACAATGGAAAGAAATTCATGTTCACACCAAATTCTGTGGACATATATGACATGCAAACCAACTCTAGGGTTGCAATAGGTGAGGTAAATCATTAGTCTAGATTGTATACTTTTTATGAATTCGTTGAACCTGATTCTGCTTTACTACCTACTCATGCAGATGAAATTAGTAGGATATGGCACGAAAGGTTTGGACATTTGAATTCATATACATGCAAAATATTGGAAATAAAATATTGGTTGATGTTCTACTAGACATCCATTTCTCCAAGGGAGTATGTGAGGGATGTGTTCTTGGAAAACACCCTCAAGAGAAATTCGACAGAGGAAAGTCTCAGAGATCTTCTGCACCTTTAGATATCATCCATAGTGACCTTATGGGTCCTTTTTCGCATCCATCCATTAGAAAATGAAGGTTTGTTCTCATTTTTGTTGATGATTTCTCACATTTTACATGGATTTACTTTGTCAGGAAAAAATTAAGGTCTTTCAACACATCAAAGATTTCAAATCCCTAGTTGAGACACAATCCTGAAAGAAGATCAAAATCCTCCGAACTGATAAGGGGGGAGAGTATGTCAATAATGAAATCCATAATATTTTCCCTGAGGCAGGGATTCATTTGCAACACATAGTTCCCTGTACTCTGCAGCAAAACAAAATTTTTGAGCGGAAAAACAGATCTCCAAGGAGATGGCATCTTGCATGCTGCATGCAAAGTCACTACCACAAACACTATGGGCCGAAGAACTTAATTGTGAAACATACATTCAAAATAGATCTCCCCATAGATATGTCAAGGATAAGACCCCTTACAGGGTTTGAAGCAGCCTCAAACCAGAAGTGACCCACTTTCACATTTTCGGTTCACGTGCATTGGCCCAGTTTCCCTATGAAAGAGGAAGGCAGTTGATCCACAGAGAACTAAGTGTATTTTTTTTAGATACCCTGACGGTGTGAAGGGATATAGGCTTATTGATATTTCCTCAGATTGAGTCATCATTGAGCGTAGTGTCCAATTCGAGGAAAGTGTCTCGCATGTACCTCAATAGTCGCATGTTGACACCTTCATTATTCCACTTGTCTAAGATGATGAACATGTACATGATGACTCTTATTCATACGAGAGTTATGTTTCAGATGACTCAGATGATTCAAATTCAGAATTGGTACAGTCAGATGAAAAGTCATAGCATCTAGGTGTAGTTGCAGAGCTAGAGAAAAGGCCCAAGTGGGCACATACTACTCTTCAGGATGTAGGGGATCTCGCCGATGATCTAGCCAATACTAGGAGGACTCGATATGATTTCGAACCATATCCCTACCATTGAACCATTCCCTCTAGGCATATTGTATTGGTTCAGTTTTCATATTCATAGTATTATGGTGAGGCTGCTGAAAATCTCTTTTCATAATCTTCCATCTAAGAGGAGTACAAGTCCCTCCTCGAGAACTGGACTTGGGATCTAGTTCCCTTTCCTTGTAGGAGGAAACTTGTCAGATGAAAATGGGTCTACAGGATCAAGAGCACAACATATGGACATATTAGCAGATACAAAGCCAGGCTTGTTTTCAAATATTTTCAACATGTGAATGGTATTGACTATGATGAGACCTTCGATCGAGTAGCAAAGACGAATTCCATATGATTGGCACTTTCCATTGCGACAACCAAGGGATGGGAATTCCATCAGATGGACGTGAAGAATTCATTTCTTCATGGTGATATCTCTAAGGAGATCTATATGGAGAATCCCAAGGGATTTATGCAGGACTCATCTTTGGTCTCTTGACAAAAGAAGTCCCTTTATGGCCTCAAGCAGGCTTCGAGGGCATGGTATGCCATGATGGAATCCTACCTGTTGTCAAATAAATTTGTATGTTGTAAATCATACCTGAATGTATACATGCTCAGGACAACTGATTCACTTCTACTTTTAGTTCTTTATGTTGATTATTTGTTGATCACTGGTTTCTCGACTTCAACGATTTCTGCAGTCAAGAGGATTCTACATGATAGGTTTTTGATGAAAGACATGGGTTTTCTACACTTATTTCTTGGACTCATGATAATTCAGGATGGATCAAGCATCAAAATTTCTTAGGCCAAGTATGCATGAGATCTCCTTGATAGATTTCACATGACAAACTACAAGTCTGCTCTGACTCCTTTCTTATCAGGGGTCAAACTTGAGGATGGCGGGGAGATTCCACTGGTTGAAAACACACTGTATAGACAACTAGTGGGGATCTTGTCATATCTCACACAATCCAGACCATAAATATCCTATGCAGTTGGCATAGTTTCCAGATTCATGTAGGAGTTGCATGAGCTACATTCGAAGGCTGCAAAGTGTATCCTTCGATACGTATAGGGCACCATCACCTTTGGGATTCATTATGCAATAGAATATACATTAGATCTCATCGAGTTTACTGATTCTAACTAGGCTTGTGATATCACTGATTGGAATTCCACATTTTGTTACTCACTTAGTCTTGGTTCCTAGCCTATATGTTGGTCGATCAAGAAGCAAGCTTGCATTGCTCTATCTTCAACCGAGGAAAAGTATGAATGGGTAGTTAACATAACAATTCAGGCTATATGGCTACAACATTTTCTCACTAAGTTTGGCATTCGGTTTCATTGATCGATCGTCATCTGGTGTGACAACCAGAGCACTTTAAAGTTCTGCAGAGATCCAGTTCAGAGGCAGCGGACGAAGCACATAGAGATTCACATTCACAACATATAGGACTTAGTACATGAGGGGATCATCGACCTAAAGTTATTTCCTTCATCAGAATAGATGACAAACATCTTCACCAAGACCTTCACTGAGCAAAAGTTCCATTCTCTGCGAATTCATCTTGGAGTGAAGGAAACAATTGCCTAGCAACTGTAGTTATTCTTTTTACATACATTGTACCTTGAGGGGGTTTTTCCCATAAGGTTTTACCTCTTTCCTCACTTTATTTCAGCGTATATTTTGTATTTGGGTAGCTAACATGGCCTGGTTGTCGGGACCCATTCTTTATTTTCACCATAGTGATGTTCAGGGGGATGTTGGAGTTACTTCACACACACCTAGGATTTATTTTTCCTATGTTTTTTCCTTTTTTATTAGTCATAATTAATCATTATCCAATATCCTATAGTTTAGGGGAGAATATTCCACCTGGAGAATATTCTCCTTCAGTTGACACTTTAGTTTGACTAGTTGAGTTGAGTTTAGATGTTGCATTAGTTTTGTCACCATGCAACATTTGGATCATCACCATGCTAATGCACACTTTCCTTGGGATAATGACTAGACTAGCGCATTACCCTTGATTCCTTGATCTACTCCTCACTACTCTTTGTTTAGTCAATTAACTAAAGACTAGTTGACTAGTTAACTCAATTAGGTGGCAGTTCACTCCCGTAACTGCCTAAGAGACTAGACTAGGTTGCAGTTCACTCCTGTAACTATTGGTGTGTGTCCAAATCACTCTAGAACACCACTATGACACATTGGTTCTCATCCAATGCACATTCATTGAGTTATACATAGTATATCATGTGTAAATTATTCATTATTCATAACGGTTAATGCAAATTCTTCTATTCTTTCTCTCCTCCTTCTTTCTCAATTTCTCTCTGCAAATGTGTAGTATTTTCTAGCTAGATATATTCTTTGTAGGTTCAACACATTTAAAACTATCACCAGTGATCCTTTGGTGACCTTCCACACCTTATCTATAAATATGGATATATAGCCTTCACTTAGCAACTTCCTTGTTGAAATTAGATTTTTCCTTAGATATGGAACATGTATTACCTCTTTCAACAACTATTGTTTTCCATTCTTTTTCTTTATTTGTACCTTATCCATTTCAACAATTTTTCATGGTGCATCATCACCCAAATGAACCTCTCCAAAATCACCATGAACATAATCTAGAAAATGTTTCTTATGGGGTGTGGAATGAAATGAAGCCCTTGAATCTACTACCCAAGATTCATAAATATTATCTACAGAAAGATTCAAATCATATTGTAACACATCACCTCTTACATTTGCTTCCTTATTTTTCTCCTATTGTCCATCTCTTTGTTTCTTTGGAGCTCTACAATATTTCTTCAGATTTCCTTTCTTCCAACAATTCCAACATGATAAAACATAAACAAGAATAACAATGTGGTATAAAAGGCATATTAGCCAACACTTATTGTATTCACTCCAATGTTACATATTTATAGTACAATTGGTGATGCCACTTCATAGAAATATTTTCTCTAGATCCTAAAATCATGCATGATGACTAGGCTAGGCAATCTTAACTAAATCATTAGTCATCACTTGAGGATATATTACTAATATACTAAATGAATAATACAAATATAGGTGAAAATTTAGACTTAGTGATTGGTAAAGGTAAGCCATAGGCTAACAATCCCCCCCTCAATCACAAGTACGATCAATAATACCAACAATTAAGCGTAAACTGGTATTAATTCCAAGTCTTCATACTGAAACTCCTGAGTTGAGACTCAATGAAGAACTGCCTGAAAAACCACCAATCTGGATGTTGAATGGTTCATCTGAAATGAACTGGAAGAGAGATGAGATATGGAAGTGAACAACTACAATATATGAACATTCCCTGATTGCTTGACAATTTGATCATTTTGTCAAGTATTTTAGCTAGAATAATCTGATGTCTTCTACTAATTGGTGAACATGTAGTATCACCACTCTACTATCAGTGCATCACTGAAGTGCTCTCTGAATTTGTGGTTTGGGATGACCACTGACCAATTGATGCCATGTATCTGATGGTTTTTGCATAACCACTAACCAATCTTGACACTTTCAGGTGTCCAACAACATCCCAATGTATAATGTGTATGATTCAATTGCAAGTCATTGAACCATAATCCTGTCAAAGCCTACCATCTCTGGAAAATCTCACTATGTAATCATGTGAGACATGATGCATGCAATTTGTTCACTTAATGTAAACTCCAATCTGATGAGAGTGAACCAAGAGAAGTGAATCAACTTCTTAGTCTGACACATCCCTTAAAATGCCTAACAACTCAATCAAATGCCAAGCTGCAATGCAGAAGGATCCTCTTGTCCTCTGCTAGGTCAAATGACCATCTATGTGAACCAAACGTCCACATCATTGCTCTCAAAATCAAATTTAACATCCAAATTATGTATGATTCAACTTAAACTTATTGAACCATAATTCTACCAATGTCTGTCATCTACAAACCACAGTTGCCCATTTGGAAAATTTCATGCCCATCTGGCATACTTGATGTTTTTTGTTGTCGAAACTTTCTGTCTAACAACCAATTCCATCATCAATGTTCCCCTTTGTCAGCTAAAAGGAGAGACCACAAGTGGTTTCATGAACCATCATCACTAGAATTTTGAACTCCCCCCCTTAAGGTGCATGAGAGTTACATCATTGTACTCCCCCCTTCTAGGCTCAAGAGAGTACCGTACTTGTTCCATTTGAGTACAACACAAAGTGGGCATGCAGAAAAAACCACATGTTATCTCATCCCGTGACAGCTATGCTCGAAAGCTATGCCATAAGGGGACCACTTATGTAAGATACACAAATTTTATGTGCTACAAGATTGGTCTTTACTCGAGATTTAATTCTTCGGTAAGACTTATATAATTGCTTGGTTGTTGATGACCACTGCCAAGCATCAATCCACTCATAGTGAATTTTCAATCTTCCAAGTTTCTTAATTTTCAATATTGCAGGTTTCTTCAGTGTTGAACATTTTTCTGAAGAATGGTTATGCCTACCACAATCTTGGCAAGTATGGATATCAAAACATTGATTCTCCTTGTGACCAACTCGATTACAATGTTGACACTTATCATTCTGATGTTGAACTGGAACATGTGAAAGTGAATCTTCTTGAAGGAATCCAACACTTTGGAACTTGATTGGTCTTGAATAATCAGGAATATGAAAGGTATCTTCCTTGTCATATCCAATTCCTGTTCTATTCTTGTTGTAGATGATTTCTTCCCAAGCTCTGATGATGGGCTTGGAAAGAGTATTATGAACATTTTGCTTTGAAATCCGTGGAAGTGGGTTTACTGCATGTTGATGCATCATTGAAAATTTTTCTTCATTAAACTCAAAAGAAAACTCTTGAAAAGTAGGTTCAAGAATAGGATCGTCTTTGTCTGCCTCTAAAGTTTTCTTATTGAGTTTCTCCTTCATTGACTGTTGATTAAAAACATCACCATCATCATCATAGAGAGGATTGTGTTGAACATAAACTAGTTGAGAACACTTCACTGGCTGTTGATTTTTGATATCTATCAACTCATCATTCAATAGCTGGGATAGAGATTGAAGAAGTCTAACTTTAGCTTGTGTCACTTGCAAACAAGTTAGAACTGATTGAAGAGTTGTTTTGTTCAATATCACTATGTTGTCTTCAGTGGTGTTTATTAGAGTGTTCAATAACTCTAATAATTTGAGACTTCGATCCATTTCAAAAACACTTTTTGAGGTCTCCTTGTGCAGGAAGATCCTGATTACAATTTGACTCGACAAAAGAAGATTTATTTGCAACTCACTCACTTGAATCACTCACTTGAACTTCATGCTCGCTTGCTATTCATGCTCACTTGAAATTGCCTTGCTTGAACTTGCTTCCAAGAAGTTGAGGATGTTGGTTACCACCGAAAATGCATCCCAAATTATTACAATGATTTGAGTTTCAAGTACTCATCCTTATCAATTACGACTCAAAATGACTCTAGGGTGTTGGGCTTAGCCAAAAATGCACCTTTTGACAAATTAAATTCAACTTAACTTGATTTCAAAAAGACAAGTAAACTTACAAAAGGACAATTTACAAGTTATAATAAATGTTGATTAAGTAATCTTACAACAAACATTGTTTGGAAGTTACAATTTAACTTGAAATGCTCCATGATGTGTTGAGTTCAAAAACTTTGATTTGTCCATTACTGATGTAGTTGACGACTTGAATGCTTGAGAATGTTCTTCACATATGCTTGAATGACATGAATTTGAGCTTGAAATTCATGTTTGTTGTGTTAAATGATGAATTGCAAGTATGATTATGTCAAAACTAGACATAATGACATAAAGATTCCATAAAAATCTTACCATCACACACAACACAAAGTGTACCTAAGATCCCCTTATTCAATTTCGGGCAGATCTAGGACACAGAGAAAAAGACTTCAATTTTTTTATGAGTATCGCTCTTACAATAACCGTGCTCAAATACATTTTGAAACTTTCTTGAGATCACAATGGTGTATGAATTACAAGCCTTCTTCTGGAAAACACCTATACCAAGCTAAACACACTCAAACATTTACCATAGTCCTTTCATAAGACTTTCCATCGCTTACAATGTGATCAACCATAGGCCAAGTTGTTGTATGCCTTTATTATCACATCTCATTACCAAACCTTCAATTAGACTTTTGTTCCCCTTTTTAATGAGGAAAGACCCTCTTTCTCAATAAGAACATTAAACTTCCATCCTCTTTTACAAGTTTATTTTGGATATAAATACATAATCTCCAAAATAATTAGGATCTTCCTTATACCTCCAAAAATTGTTCATAGAGAATATTTTAATAAAATATTCTTTATAACTCATATGTCATTAAAAAATATTTCAATCATCTTATAACCAAAAAGATGGATAGTGATATCATAACCCAAAACAAATTTACTTTAGACTAACTCCAGAAATCTTCAAAGCAAGGCATTCTTTCTAATAAAAGAGAAAAATCACCATTCACGTTTCCTTTAAAAAAAAAAAATGGCCAGCTCAACCTTAATTTGACAACGGGTGACTTGCTTCAACTATTATTGGTAGCTTGTGTTCTTTCACTTCTCGGTGCCAACGTGGTGATGGAAATATCCTCTTCCCAAATGAGAATCAAGTTGTGGTGGATGTAGTGATGGGTTGGTTTCTTATGCAGATTTGTTGAAGAACGATATTGATCTCACCTCTGATCTAGATCGTACCAACTCAACAGATACATGGAATTTCAAACAGGCCGCGGGCTCTCCAGGCTTCACTTTATATCCATATATTTCAGATTTGGTTTGGTATACAGAGTATAGAGTACATGAGAAGGAAAAGAAGAATATCGTGTAAAACTGATACACTGAATACTTTCATTGGTAGAACGTTGATTATTTTTCCACAAATCAGAGAGTGATGGTGCACATTATTGATGAGAAAGATCGTTTGTAAAAATTAATAGAAATAGAACAATAAAAATATTCTTTACTCAGATCATTTTCTAGGATATAGAGGTGTGTTGAATCAAATGCCTCTACTAGTTGGCTCAACGCTTCTCACTGATCAATCCACATTGCTCTACAACAATTTGTTACACGAAGCAGTGAATGCTCCACATGCCCCACAGTTCTACGACAATTGTCTCTTCCACTCGGTGAGCTGCTTTTTACAGTCAATGAATACTTCTATCTAGATGTAGGTCTCCAATGCACCTCATCTACGGCACCACGTTCACAAATTCTTGAGAAGCTGCAGTGACCTATAGCCAAGCAGATATTAAAAAGTTCTGATTGTGAAAATGTCTGCCACCATGAAGTTACCAGCTCAACCATCACTATCATCTAAATCCTTTACAATGACATTTTGGATGCCATGAGGGATGAGACTTCGTCTTCTTGGGAAGAAAGCAATATTGTCAGAATCTTCTTTATTGTTCACCTTCATATCGGATTCAATGCATTAAATCAGAGGTTCAATGCAGCGTGCATCTCTTTGAGCGGCTACACGTTGATTATTATGTAATATTTACAGCTATATTAACAATAAGAAGATCCAAGGCTTAATCATCCGATGATAATGCCTACAATACTGAATCACCAAACCGAAACGGCGACATAAAGAATCCTGGGTTGGGTGATTTTGTGAGATTGTGTTCCAAAAATGCTAATTCATGTGTTTTCAGATTGTTGGGCAAATCATCATGACTTTTCAGTCACTGGGTAAGTTGGACATCATAGAATTCAATGGAAATTTCTTCATTAATTCGATCTCCTTAGAATGGCAAGTTAGGGTTGTAAATTGCGCATGAAGGAGGAGGTGGAGGCAACAACTAAATGACGAGCATGCAGATGAAAATGAAAAAATGAGACTTAATTTATGGATGGTTTTTGAAAAATATAGCAAAAATTCATTGTATAATATAGTCTTTGCTATGGTCGACAATTGACAAAGTCATCTCTGAGAATCTGCACTTTGTCCATAATATAAACGCGGGTTTGATAACGAAAACCCTGGGATTTTTCAAGATGTTGTTCAGAGGGCCATGAGTGATCTTTCTAGTTTCTTTGATTTGAGGAGGCTCAAGGCAATAAATTAGAAATTTATTACCTCAAATCTCGGGCTTAGTTGAGAGAATCGCTCTGAAGGTAAATCTGTTGGGCATTTGACGGATCTATAGGGCATTTGACAGATTTGTTGGGTGTGGATTTGTTTTAGAGTATTTAGTCATGAAATGTTCCATAAACAACCGTACAAGATTCTGTAGTATATCTAACTTTGTCTGGCATGTCCATGCCTTGACTTGACTAAAAAATGATAAATATCACAACTTTGATTCAAAATTCCCAAAGAGGACCAGCAAGAGGGTCAGCTAAAAAATTGGCTTAGAGACAACAACTATTTAATTAACTTGTGCCCAATTGTGATTTCATGCCAAAATATATGACTCAGAACTCAATCTCGATGGCGGTGAAATAATTCCATAAAATAAATTGCAAAATTTTCCTTACCCGATTTTTGATTGGCTGTAAAGTCTATAAACTGCACGCCAAACTTTGAATTGTGTCCATACATTATCTCGTCTCTATATCTCTTTATCTCCATTGCACATCCCAAATATTGCGAGTTTGCAATTTGTTAGTATAGGCTACAAGGTCCTTAAGACCATAAGATCTCTCATACCACTTCACCTTCCATGAAAACTACCACGGTGAAGTTATTATTCCCTTAAGACCATAAGAGCTCTGATACCAAATGATAAAACATAAGCAAGAATAGCAACATGGTGGAAAAGGAATATTAGCCAACACTTATTGTATTCACTCCAATGTTACATATTTATAGTATAATGGGTGATGCCACCTCATAGAGAGATTTCCTCTAGATCCTAAAATCATGCATGATGACTAGGCTAGGCAATCTTAACTAAATCATTAGTCATCACTTGAGGATATATTACTAATATCCTAAATGAATAATACAAATATATGTGACAAATTAGACTTAGTGATTGGTAAAGGTAAGCCATAGGCTAACACAACACTCTATCTTTACCAGTATGGATTTGGATTTTCCCTTCCTATAATTCACGTGGTTCCTTGAGCCCTTTCCTCTCTCCTTTTTTCTTCCCATGTTCTCCATTTTTAATGCATTGCCTGATGTATCACCTATTCTTTTCTGTCACATTTCCTCACTAAGGATAACACTAACAACATCATCTAATTTTAGAGTGTTTGAACCATAGAAAGAGTTACTTACAACCATGACCAAGCCATTCCACCTTTCTGGGAATGAGAATAGGATTAGAATATCCCTGACCTCATCATCAAAGTACACTTTTATAGAACTTAGCCGATTAGTAACCATATTAAATTCATTTAAATGATCTGCAACAAGCCCACCTTCTGACATCTTCATATTAAATAATTGCTTCATTAGAAATACCTTATTGGACGTCGGGTTTTTTTCATATAGTTTATCCAATGCATGCATTGAATCCTTCATTGTATTTTATTTTGAAATATTGAAGGCCATAAACGTTTCTAGGCTCATCCATATCGTTCTGACTACCTTTCTGTCAAGAACCTCCCATTCTTCATCCTTCATGGTCGTCGCCTTCTTTGCTATTCTACCCAATGGTAGGAATAAACCCTTCTTATATAAATAATCATCCATTTGCATCTTCCATAACTGTTTGTTTTGGATGTTAAATTTCTCGACCCTAAACTTTTCGTCTTCCACCATTTCTTCCACTCGAATCAGAAACCCTCTTTTCCTGTGAGTTACTGTTTGCTTTGATAGTAGTTGTTAGAAAAATAGGATGATAGAACAATAGAATAAAAAAAATGTGGAAATAAAACATAGAAGATACACATATATACTTGGTTCACCCAGTGTGGTTTACATCCACCAGAGAAATTTCCAGGTCCTTCCTTTTTATTATCCAACAAATGAAGGGATACAACCTACGACAGACCCGTTTTAACTTATTATTCTTTATCTCACAATATACTCTCTCAGAATAAAATATTTGCACACATACACAACCAAAATACAATTCCCTCATAAAATAAGGTCTCCTTCTAGGGGAAAATTACCTAAAATAACTTCTATTGTCAGATTTGTAACCTTATAATGAACGATCCAAATTCACTACGAAATTACAATATTTTACAAGGCAATTTTTTCCAATATTTTAGTTTGGGGGTGCTACCCTCGAATCCCCCTCAAATAGAGGGGGATACAAAAATTGTCATTGCCCCCCTGTTGGACCCCCCTGGGGACAGTTTTGGGGGGGAAATCCCCCCCACAACCCCCATTCGGGAATGGGGTCCAAGCATGGTTGAAGCAAGCCTCTTAATTAAGAAGATAATCAATCTCCACAAGGAACAGGTTGAGCTAAGGGAGGCATCCAAGTTCTTTGCACATAAGCTCTCCTAACATTTGTTTGAACACATTTTGATCTATGGGGAGATATGAAAATTCCAATAGGTCATCTCTCCAAATATTAAGTTGAGATATTAGCCAATTAAAGTTATGAAAATGAATAATATTCAAGAGAATAAATTGGAAAAGGAATCTAAAGTGTGTCTTTATAATTATTAAGATGTATTTTTATTTAAAGGGTTGTTAAAATTAATAATTTTATATTTCCTTTGTAAAAAAATTAAAATTCTATAGTTCAGTTGATTGTTGCAAAATTAGAATACAAACTTGATATATAAACATTTCTTCTCTTGTTTTGTACAATATCAAGACCTTTCTTGTAGAAAAAGTGTATCGTACAATGCATATATTATTGTCTCTCTCACATTCCATACTTCACCTTCCCTTATTAATCAACCAATTAAATAAACAATCTGTCTCTTCCAAGTGACATGACACGTATTAAAAAATGTTGTTTGATTGGCCATGTAAAACATGAAATTAACATTTTTCTATACCAACATATAATCCACCATTTAGATAGAGGAATGGCATAAGTGTTATTTCAATACTTCATATTGAGATATGGGATGTTTCTCTCCTTTCTCTTTGAGCTACTTATTTCTCTAGAATATGATATATCAGTGATTTTATTCTTCCTCCCTAGTATGTTGGTGGCAACTAAAGCAGGTACATCCTTGTTTT
This sequence comes from Picea mariana, assembly GCA_032191745.1. Classification (NCBI taxonomy): domain Eukaryota; kingdom Viridiplantae; phylum Streptophyta; class Pinopsida; order Pinales; family Pinaceae; genus Picea; species Picea mariana. The sequence continues at coordinate 33,206 of JASDQU010205619.1, forward strand.
ACCCAAGATAATTTTCCATTTGGGGAAGTCTCCTAGAGCATCCTAGTATTGTCACAAGTTATGAAGGTGGGCAGAGAAGGGAAAAAAGGCAAGATGTGGCAAGAAAAAATAGAAATAGCTAACATAACCCCTTATAATTTATAATATATTAAAAAATGGTAGTAGTGTCCCATGTCTGAGGCTTCTTTTTCAATGAAAAGTGGAAGACCCACCTAGTCTCCCGTCACTACCATCCAGGTACACACTTCACCAAATTAAAAAACATTCTTCATACAATTATTAATTACCAATAGAATCTCGAATTGGGGATTATACCCAGATTTCCAATGCAAATCTATATGAAGAATTTAAAACATGCATAAACATAAATATAAATCTACAAGGGAAACCCTTCCAATTCATTCATAGATTTGACATTCACCCAAAATGTATAAAATGCATACTTAAGTTATAAATTTCACCATTTACATGCACATTCATAACATCATTTAAGAATTAATTCCATGCACATCTAAAAATTATAATGGATGATGCCAATACTAGAAGACTATTCATTAATAGGAAACATTAATAAAAAAAGGTAATGGCAATACAATATTGGTATTTTATAAGAGCTTGTTCAAGAAATTGGATGCATAGGAGTGATTCACCTCCTGGACACAAGTGTCTGGAATGGGAAAAACCTCCAAGACAAGGTATGAATCACAAGGGTAAGGAACCTCAGTGAACTCAATCCATTTTGGTCACGACTATACCAGTTTTACACATCTACCATGAGTTCTCTCAATGTAGATTCCTCCAGGAACCTCACCTTAACTCCATGGAACTCTTCTTATTTTCCATTCCACACACGAAATAAATCATTTCCCCTCTATGCATTAACTCCCTCAGGAAATCCATTCCAAAAATTTTAACACTTGTCACAGGAAGAGTCAAAGAAACTGATTTCTTTCTTGGAGACTTGGTATGGTAGTTCTTGTCTTCGATACATTTAGTGTTTAACATGTAAACGAGGGTAATAAATTTTCTATATTTCCACACCCTCTACTCATTACATTCATGGTTTTCTCATCAAAACCAAAAATTTACATTTCCTATATGTCACCAAACCATTTGTCTTACTACAAGCTTTCCCATGATGACAATCTCATAGGTTTGTGGGGTTTACATTCATCATGGGACATTTGAATTTCTAGAAGAATGGAAGAAGAAATCACATTTTGAAACTATACACAATATACCTTTTGTCCCATGAGACATACGAGTCCTCAATGAAAGACCCAAGTTTTAATACTTTGACACACAAGGTCAAGAAGGTGGTGAATTTTCTTAACGACAAATGATCAAACGGTGGGGAGTTTGTGAGTTGACATGTGACAAGGTAACATTTCTTCCTTTCATAATACAATTATCCTATTTTGTTTTCATAAAATATTTTACCTATGTATGTTTGTTGATGAACCTTAGAAACCTACCTATGATAAATCTCCATGTTTGAAATTATTTCGAGAATGTTAGTTGCAATGATTTTTTTATTATTGAGAAAGATATGGGGGTATATTGATTTTCCCTGTGATAATATCTGTAAGGTATTCAATTGTAACGATAAAAATATGGGAAAATATTGGTTCTTCAAGTTGAAAATTCTCTCCTCTAAATAACCACTCTCCTCTATGTTCTCTCATGCCCACTAAAGGGTGCACCTTTGTCTCCTCGAAGTTACCTCTTAAACCATTTTCCAAGTTTAGTGGAGTTGTTCCCCTTTCCTTCTATACACAAAAATTCAATCTCATTTTACATTAAGGAATTATTTTTTTGTAACACTTATCCTATTGCAACATTTCTAACTAGAACAAATCTTTAAAGCTACTGTGTAATAGCCCCGGTTTTGATCCCCATGAATTAGAATGTATCATGAAATTGTGACTTAGGCCGGTGATTCGATAAAGTAGGAAAGGGGCAGAAATGCCTAGGAAATGTAATACTTCTATATATATATATATATATATCAATAAAATATGTCATTGGATATAGGACATACAAGGATATGTATAGATAGAGGTGTATGATTCCATGAGAGAGGGAGATAAATGGGATACATGTTTTTATTATATTTTTATTTACCCATATTGGTTTTATTTGAGGAAGTGGTTACACGAGCTTCTTGGGGAAGGCCACATGGTTCTTGATTTCCAAGTAAACATATAAACCACTCTTTGGGTTGTTTGGGGGTTCACGTCTACACTCTTTCCTTCGATTCTTCATTCATTTTTAATCATTCCTTCACTCTTTATCATTGATTTTATCTTAGTATGGGCATGGAAAAAAATGGTTGAATGTAGATATCCATTGATAGATGGATGTGGGGAATTTTTCATCATTTTAGGAGGGAATGGATTCATGTGTGCATGATATTGATGGTACGTATAAAAGAATTGTCCATGAATGAGAATCCTTAGAGTTCCAAGCATATAGATTTCCTTACCAATAACATTGGAGCCATAGAGAAAAATGGAACAACCTAAGGGACTACATGGTTGATAAAGGGATTCATTTCCTTGGGTTTTGCAGGCTGGAGGGGAAGAAAGATGGAAATTAGGATTATTGTGTGGTTGGGAAATCATGAGGGATTGTTAGCGAACCATTTTCACATTTTTATATTTGTCCTAGGACCCATCCTTCTGGATTCATATCCCTGGCTCGGGGGTGACACTGTTGTTGAGAGTAAATGACTAGCAATGTATATAGTTTGGAGGAAAATCCTTGGCCTGCGTCTAGTTGGTGAATGTTTACATGGAAAGATAGGTGATCTCTATGTTTTTTGTATAATGTATATTACATTACATATTAATTTATCTCTAATATTTATTGATGTGTGAAAGTTTGTTGGTTAATTGTTGTGCATGGAATATTATTCCTTTCTTGGATGGTTTAACAGTTTCTTGTTAATTGCATGTGTTGGATCCATGTTTCTTTATTTTAAATCATGGAACATAAATTCATAATAAATCTAAGAGGGAGAATATGGAAGTACCCAAGCAATGGGTACATTTGTAATCAATATCTAGATAGATAGTTTTGGCATTGGTTATAATGGGTATGTTACAAGTTAACCTCAAACCATTCTTGGTGGGCATTCTGAGATGCGCATGACCCAACCTTTGGTGGTTGGGTAGGTTATATAGTGTTACCTAAATTTGGGTATCCTTCACACTTTAAGAAATTAACCATTTCTCTTATCTTTAGTAGGTATTGTGGTCAATATTCTTAGATGGTGTGTTGATATTCTTAGTGTTATGAGTTTGGTCCTCCTTAGGTCAATTTTATCCCAAATGTGTATAACCCTAATTTTATCTCTTCTAACCCTATTCTAGATTGACTCCTTAATTTGTGTCATCTTATAATGTTTTTCCTTGAAGATATCATCATGTAACCCTATTCCATATTCACTATGGAATTTGAGTTATCTAGCAATATTTTTCCTTAGAGACAACACTTTAACATGGAAATTCCATTCACAAGAGAGTTCTTCCTTTGAATACATATATATTATTCAAACCAATTTTTAGGAGCTTGTCCAATATGGGTATTTCCCTTAGGAACATGAGAGTTCAAAATATTTCCATTAAATTTGTTGAGGAATAATATTGGGAGGTGAAATATGTGGTTAACACAATGTATCTTTTCTTCAATGGTCTAGAAGATTCCCAAAGGATGTGCATGTGTCATGGATTTACTCTTTCCGGAGGAGGAAAAGCCCATCACGTGGAATTTAATACTCAACATATATGTTTTAGAAAGTGAAAAAAATATTTATGACCGATAAACCAACCAAAAGTTGATACATATATCCCATTCAACTTAGGTATGTGAAGACCAAATGTTCAACTTGTTATCCAGCATTTTCTATGAACATTTTAGAGGTACTTAGAGGCATTTTTCTGACAAATGGTAGTGGTATTTTAAGAATAAGAGGTTTTGAATGTCTTCCTTTATTAGCACATTTTGAAATATAGAAGCCATTAAAACCATAGTCTAATTTTTTTTGTCAAGCAGACATGTCATGGCAGTGTTTAATTTGTGAGATCATGAGGCAACAAATGAAAATAAATTAAGACCATATCTACAATCCATATTTTGTTGGCATAAGTTTATACTAGCATTTCTTATTGAAATATTGTTGGAAGAAAAGAGGTAGGCCCATATTAGTTTTTGGTTATAAAAGTGTCTCTATTTCCTTTCATTTGTTAATCTCAAACCATGATTTGATTGAGTGAAACAATGATTTGATTGAGTGAAACCATAGTTTTGCAACAATTAGGGCACATGAATATGAAAAAAATATAGGGTGGTAGTGTAAATACCATTGCAGTAGTATACAATCATATATTAAAATCATTTCCATAGATCAAGTATAGTAATTTTATCAAGGAGGAGACTTTGGAGGGGTTTGTTGATCCTTTCTCCAAATAGTATTATTGTTGAACAGGGGCCCATGGAAGAGTGAAATAATATTTTCTATAGTATATAATTCTCCAATATAGTATCCCCAATATGAGAATGTTAGGAAAAGGTCCATCCAAATATTCTTCCATCACAGTGTTCCATTGATGATGAGCCAAGGAAAGGGTCAACCAACCATTTCTCAAACATAAATTTTCTTTGCGGATGAATCCTACTAAGAGTTGCTCAATCCTTTATATGACATAGAATTATCACCAAGGGGATGGTATAGAAGGGTAAGATGAAAATTTCTTCATCATATTATTCTAATCCAATTGAAGTATCATTGGACCCTTTCTCTAGATGAATATTCTTGTCCAAGGTATCCCACAAAGGATATGAAAAACATTTCTCTAGAATAATATTGTAATATAGTGATATCCCAGGGAAGGGTTGATTGATCTTCCTATAGAGTAGTATGTATCATTGAGAAACTCCAATAAGAGTCAGCCAACCCTTCTTCTATAACAATATTGTAAACCAAGATGCTCCATGAAACTATTATCCTACCTTTCCTCTACAACAATATTCACATCAATGAGTATCTTAGGGAAATGTTGATTGACACTTTCTACAAAATAACATTATTGTCAAAGGGAGCCCCATAGAAGGGTCATCTTACCTTTGCTATGATATGGTATTCCCATCAATAGAGATCTAGGAAAGGGTTAGGATGACCCTTCCAACATTGCAATATTCTTATCGAGTAGGATCTTAAGGAAGAGATAGTCAAACCTTCCACTATAATATATTTCTCATAGACTTGTATCCCAAGAAAGGGTCAACTAACCATTCCTTGATCATAGTATTCTCATCTAGGAATTCTTGTCGAAACCATTCTCTAGTATAGTATTTGGATTGATGGAGAGCCCCTAGAATGGTTAAATAACCTTTCCTCCATCATATTATTGTCATCATGGGGTAACCCCTAGAATGGTTGGCCAACCATTCATTAAACATGGTATTTTTGATAATGGTGTCCTATAGATCTATTGATCATCATTTTCCCCAACACAATATTTACATTAAGGGGTAACCTAGTGAATTGTAAACTAATCCTTCCTCCATAAAACTATTCTAGTTTAATGGGTTTGGTGAAGGGTCATGTGAACCTTCTTTGATAATAGTATTATCATTACTAGAGAGATAGGGAAAGGTATATATGACACTTCAACAGAATATTAGTATCATCAAGCAGGATCTCAGGGAAGGATCGAACAAAAATTCCTCTTTCATAGAACTTTTGTTAATTGGTAGACAAGGGAACGATAAACTCACCATCAATACATCTTATAAATATTGTTGAATTGGGTTCTAGGAAAGGGTTGGTTGAAACTTCCTTGACCATAGAATTATGTTACACTAGAAACAACAAAATAGCCTGGAAATAGAGAGAAAAGTAGATACACACCTTAAAAAATAGATATAAGACTTAAATATAATCCTCTTTAAGGGGGAAACCTCCTTTTACAATATAAAAAATATACAAGATGATATGATCCTAAAAACAAGTCTCCTTGGTATATATACAAGAGACCAAGCATACAATTACAATTAAAGGGTCTAGCCAACAATTATAATATAGCACTTGAAATATAAAAACTCAATATATAGGGATTTACATGGGGCATTTTATAGGGGATTAACAAACTATAATAGAAAGTATTATCAAGAAGATATCATTTCAGCCTTCCTCTAGCATAGAATTATCATAGAGAGGGCCCTGGGAAAGGGTTTTTTGAGACTTATTCAACAATATATTTGTTGTATAATGGTTTCCTATGGATAACTAGGTCGATGCATTCTCCCATCTATAATTTTCATAGATGCGTAGCAAAAAGAATGATTCACCAACCTTCCTCCAATATAAAATTCTCATTGAGGGTGATATGCCAAAATGATCAATTGAACCTTCCTCTAGGATATAATTCTTGTGAAAGGGTGGCCCAATGAAGGGTGGAAAAAATGTTCCTAAGAAACAATGTTCTCATCAATGAGGATACAAACTAAGTATTGATTTTCCTCTCCTCAAGAATAGTAGGAGGGGTTGGCCAACCCTTTCTCTAGAACAACATTTTCCTTCAGGGGGATATTTGGGGAATGTTGATCAACCCTTCCTTCAACATAGTATTCCATAAAGGGGGAGACAAAGGAAGGGATGGAAAATCATTCTTCTAGAATAGTATAATTGTCTAGCGAGATCTCAAGGAAGGGTATATACTGACACTACCTCAAGAATAGAATTAGTGTCATGGAGGTTGGTGGGGAAGTGTCTGTCTAACATTTCAAAAGCATAGTATTCTTGTCAATGTAGGGCCTAGGGAAGGGTCAACCAAATTTTATTCAAGAATGATATTTTCATCTAAAGGAATCATAGAGAACTATAAATGTACCTTTTCTAGAGCATAACATTGCTCTTTAGGTGGTTTCTAGGGAAGTTTTGATCGATCTTTCCTCCTATTTAGTTTTCACATCTAGTTTATCACCAAGGACGGGTTTCTAAACCCTTCCACAATCATATTATTCTCTTATATTGGATATATAAGGAAGTTCAATTCAAGTATTCTTTGATCGTATTCTTAATGTCTAGTTTTTTTGTGTTTAAGGGTCAATTTCCCTTCCTCTAGATTGGTTTTCTTATTGAGGGTAGACCAAGTAAGGGTCATCCAACCCTTTATCAAGAATAGTACTCTCATCGATGAGGATATTGAGGAAGAGTAAAACAACCTTATCTTGAGAATTTATTTTTAATCAATTTATCAATTGTCTCTTATGTTCCTTTTACCTCCCCTTTAATTTCTAGCAATTTCCTATCTTATTGTTTTTTAGAAAATTTCTCTTTTACTATTCTTATCAATTTTCTTCTCAATTCTTCTTTTATTTTTTCCCTCTCTCTTTTTTCTTCTCTTATACTTCTTTATAAATTTCCTTTTCAATTCCATTTCACTTTTTCATTTTAATTTTCCAAATTCCTCACATTTTTCTTTTTCCACTCCCTTTCTCTTTGAGCAATTTCCTTTCATATTCTTGTTTAAATTTTTTCTCAAACTTCATATTTCACTTTTTCTCACTTTTCGTCTCTTACTCTTTTTAGAAATTTATTTTGTCATTAATGTTTCTTTTTCCATTCTTGTATAACAATTTTTTCTTCCCTATCGTTTACATTTTTAATTCTTATTTATCAATTTCCTATGCTATTCCCTTTTTTTTTCCGATTATTTCCTCTTTTATTCTTATTTAGTAAATTCCTCTTTTATTCTTTATAGAAATTTCATATCTCACTTTATTTGTTATCTCCCAATGTTCTTAGAAATTTCCTTTGTGATTCATCTTTCACTTTCTATTATTCTTTATTAATTTCTTCTTCCATTCATTTTTATTTTCCCATTCTTATTTATCAATTTTCTCTCCTATTTTTAAGAATTTTACTCTCTTATGCTTGTTTAGAATTTTTAATTTTTATTCTCAATATAAATTTTATATTCCACTTATTTTTCTCTTTTTCCTCTTCCAATATTATTAACAATTTCCTCTTCTATTCTTATTTGCAAATTTTCCCTTCCATGTTTCTTTGAAATTTCTTATTTCATTATTTTTTCATCTTCCATCCATTTTTATTATTTTATTCATTTTATTAGTTTCCTCTTCCAATATTGTTTTCTCTCATTATTATTTTATCTTCCATTATGTGACATCCCGCTCTTGCGCGCACATTATATGAGTTATTCTTTGAGGACATTTGTGTGCAAGTGATCCGGTTTAGTATATGGTTGTCTGTTTCACTTATGGATTCCGATGATGATGCTTATGGATTATGATTTTAGGTTATTTGATTATATATGTATAGACATGTGCTATTGACGGGTTTCCCTTAGTGTGCAAGACAATTGACAGATTGAGGTTTTCTATGGTATCGATGGACCTCCTTGGACCCTGGATTGAGTCAGGGAGTGGACCGTATATGGTTGGGTATTTATGTTTATGCATATGTAACCTGTGATCGGGTATATTATGATGTTGTTTATGGATTTTTGACATGTTTCATTGATGGATGTAGGCTGATGATTTATTTCTAATCAGACTCACATTAGGAGTAAAGGGGACATGCACAACAACTAGGTATTGAGGGAGAGGTGTGGTAGAAGCCCTGCCACATCCTACTAGCACTCTCGTCATATCTTGGATTGTAGGTTAACGATTACCTAGTTCGAGAAATCCACGATATCATGAGGGCGGATTGAGATAGTTGCTCACGAATATTCTAAGGGGCACGCAATAATGCAGGGTCCTTATTCCTTAGAGGCCCTTAGTCTCTCACAAGGTCTCCTGATGGAGTATTGACTCCAAGGGTTAGAAAAATACCAAAATCAGTCAAAGGTGAGTGGAACCCTTGGAGCACGTAGTGCGTATTTAAGGGCATGCCGCATAAATAAAACATGAATAAAGGCAAGTGGTACCCTTAGAGCACATAGTGCATCTTGAAGGGCATGTTGCAAATTTAATAAATGTGAGTCAATGAACCTAGGTGCCTAGAAAAAAATACTTTGTTTCGACAGGGTCAACCTTAAAATAAATGTTAAATGAGTAATTTTTATTAAATATAAAATTCCCTTAAAAAACATTGTAAGTTTGGTTGAAAATTAAGCCTAGCTATAAATAGGGTAAGAAGGCTAAAATTACTAAATAATCAATTAATAAAAATGGGAGAAGAAAAATCAAGTTAAGAATTTAAAAGAGAAGTATTTATCTAAAGATTTAATTACTAACTATGTGCAAGACATGCTAAATTGGAACTTAGACAAGGGAAATGAATGTAAAAAAAAGAATGTGGAAACATAGAAAGGAATCTAGTCTAGTCTAACTAAATAACTTTCCTAAATAAAACACAACTAATTTTTAGAAAGACATCAGTCATTAAAAGGAATTACAGGGGATAAAGGGACATAAATGAGCATTTTTAGGAACGCTTTTAGGATGGGTGAGGGAAATTGACATTAAATTAAATTAAATAAATTGATTTCTCGTGCAACTATGGGATCGGGTGAGAAATGTACGAGGGATAATATTTCATAATTAATTTTTAATAAAATGAATTTAACGTGCAATTGAAAAGTTGTCACTAAGAAGAACTCTATAAAAGTAATGGAGAGAAGATGAATGGATCACATCTGGTATGTGTAAGGTTATACTATCGGAATTTCTTTGACTGATTTTTCTTGTGGGAGTTGGGATACCTAGCTCGAAAGGAGAGTGGTAGATTGACCTTGAGAGACGAGTTGGGAGCTATATTTTTCTTAGGTTTTGTGTGTGTGGCCGCTTTGCTGCTCGAGGGGCTAAGGAGAAAGAAGAGTACCCCTAGAGTTGGCTGGGAGGTACCAGTGAGGTATCAACAATTAGAAAGCAAAAACGACGATAAGTGCAAGTCTCAGTCAGAGAACACCAGCAACAAACTACCTTGGGATCGACCTCCTAAGTGGTTATGATACTCCTTTATGTTTATACATAGTGATTGTGTGGACTTCAAATT
>JASDQU010205619.1:43335-54867 GCA_032191745.1 Picea mariana
GATAGGTGTTTTCACATTTGCAATTGTGAAAACTGAGTCGAAATTGAATTGTAATGGTTGAAGAAAACGAGAAACATGTCCATTAACACAATGCGACAATGATTTGTCATGATACCGCAAGGGGTGTAGGCAGCTTTCGAGAGTAATCGAAAAAAATTGGGTTGGCTGCCAACAAGGAGTCAATATATTCCTACCAAGAAATCGAGGAGAGGCTATCATAGACGTTGCAAATGCAACCAAAGGACAAGAAGATGAGAATTCCATGGGGAAGGAGGATTAGATAATGAAATGTATCCCAATAGAGAAGAACCTAGTTGAGTCACTTAGTTAGTGGGAAATGGAGTTGAAGGCACTGGAGGATTGGTTGGGCAATCCAAAACCAGAAGGTGGATGCTAAGAAATAGCCATGCTAGAGGAGACATACCATCATGAGGAGAAGCGAAAGGAAGATGGGGTTGAACCAGCACAAGAGGAGATGACAGGAGAAAATATTTTAGAGGAAGAAGCTGAGAAACAACTCAATGATGAGGAGCCTATAGGAATAGAAGATGTAGAGTGGCCAGTTAAGGTCACAAGATATGGATAAAATAACGTGAGAGGTCGATGTGATCTACCCATTTACAAGGAAGAAGTGCAGCAAGATATTCTACCAAAGGAGAGTCAGCCGATGGAGCATCTGGATGAGGTGGTTGAGGAGATAATGAAGCTGACGTTGGGGTCAGCAGAGGAAGTGGTCAGCAAGGAGAAATTGGAAAAAAATAAACATGCATGAAAAGTAGGGATGATGCAGCAGCAACAACGAAGCAGAGGAGAAGAAATATAGCTCGAGGAAAAAGTTTGGGATCCATGGGGGATTTCAACTGAGCTAGAAATCTCATGAGAAGGATATCATGATTTTCGTAGCCATGGAGTATGATGCAGGAACATCGCTCCACCTTAGTATGTGCCAGCTAAGTGACATGCATGGTGTACATTCAAGGAAGGGAGAGGCATCACCCTCTCATCTTGGTTTCGAGAATCTAAGGCGTGATCCAGGCATTCAATGATGACAGGTTGGAACAACCAAGTTGTTCCTTCGCACAAGCTGGAGATAAGATCGTCATTAAGTGGTAAATGGTAGAAGGGATCTGTATCGGATTTGGATTAGATTCCATCATTGTAATCTGCCTTGGTAGTCAGGCATTTTGAATGGTGATAAGACACCACTAGATTAGCTTGGAGGGAAGCTCATTGAGCCCCTCTTGTATAAACCTTTGTATTATTGCCAGTAGAGTATGCATATAGGTAGAGGATGAGACACAAATGCATAGGGGATAGGGAGATAAATGCATAGGGTTGAGACTCAGTTGCATTCTGGACTCAAACATTTGTAATTTGATATTCTGCCATTAATAGAAAAATGGCAGTGTTTTCTTGTTATCAATTTCTGTATAATGGATTCCTTTTGTGATGAATATCATTTGTATGCATTTGAATTGTATATGAATGTTAGAAATCATCCGTAGGTATAGAAATATAATTTCCTATCTATAAGTGTGTTGAATTAAGTCTCGTTCTCTAGGTTAAGTGCAAGAAGTGCGCGACAGAGTGTGGAAACTCTATGACCCCATGCAATGAGTGCGTGTATGAACTTTGTGGAGTCAGAAGAGAAACTTCCAAGAGGGCATACCAGGATAATTCACAGAATTAGGAGGAAATTTCAAGGTGGTAAAGTACCTTGGAAGGAAAGACTGTGTAAGGGAAGATACACTCTAGAGTTAGTAAACACTCTGAAGTACTTTCGCAGGAGGGAATCGAGTTGGTGTGAGGATGTACACGATCCCAAAATTACTGAACATTCTGAGGAAGGAAGGCGTTGCAAGAGTGCATTGACAAAGGAAAGGATATTCCTTAAAACCTTCCGTAAGACTAAGGGAGAAGCCGTCGAAAAACTGAGTCGAGGGAAAGGAGTGTGCCCAATATATTGTAATTTAATCTTACAAAGCTTAGGAGGAAGAGCGTTAAGTTTCCAAGAGGGAAAGAGAAAGTTTGTTGAAGGATGGAGAGGAACCAGGAACCTTGAAGGTTTTCAATCCGAGAAAATTCGCACAAGATCCTACGCAGAACTATGCAAGGAGTGTAGAAGAAGTTTGAGAATAGCTTAAGTCTTGAAGAGGAAATTTCAGTAAGTGTGGAACGAGAAGTCGAGGAATTGGGAAGTCCCAAAGATATTTGCAGGGAAGAAAAGAGAAGAGTTAATCCTAGTCATTGATAATAGGAAGGACACCTGGTAGATATCCACATATTTCGGAGGAAGAACCCTTCAGAGGAAAGATAAGAAGAGAATACCTGAAGATCTGGGAGTCGAAGAAATCCTAGTCGTCCATTGAGAAAGGACATGTGGTGAGAAGTCAACACTTCGCTGATTCATAAATTCGGAAGGAAAGAGTTGAGAGAAGAGAGGAATCATGAAGTTTGAACTCACGATTTGATCTCATTCATCAAGCGTGAGAAGAACGTGGACCATAGATTTGGTCCTGGAGAATTCCTCTATTCGGGAATCGAGAAAAAGGGGAGTAAGAAACTCGCAAAAGTTCTGAGGCACAGATTCATGAAGGGAGTTGGCCCATGGTCATAGTCTGTTGTCACATCAAAGAGGACTCCTAAAATAGAGAGCTAGCGCCAGTTGGAGTTAATATTTGAAGAGCGCTAAGGAGAGGCCCCGCGTGTGCCACACAACTTGTGCCAAAAAGGTGGAAGGGCCTGTGTCAAGTTAAACTAGTTCTAGTAGGATCCCAAAGAGTCATTTGGCTCGACGATTTGAATGATTCTAAACCGGGAGGTCACACAGACCCAAAAGAGAGGAGAAGGGGGTGGGGTACGCACCATTGGCATAGAAATGAGAACTTTGCTAGAGGTTGGTTTCATTTTTTAACGATCTTTAAAATGATAATAAACTATGCTCAATTTAATATGCATGAATGTGCCTCTTACCAACATGATGTCCAGTGCTTGGTACATTGATCGATACCTATTTGTAGTTTTTTCCCAAAATGATGTCCAAAGCTTTGTACATTTCCCCCAACATCAACATAAGAAGATGGTGGTTCAACTTCAATATGATGTCTAGACGCTAGAGACATACCCCCAAGCTTTGGTTCATCCGTCAATTCTTCTTCTGCACCTGATTAGATTTTTGGCTACTAATAGTGATAGGTTTTCTAGAGAGGGAGGAAGAAAGAGAATCAAGTGAGACAAGAAGAGGAAGGGAAGGTTTAGGTACCGGATCTTGTGGTAGACGAGACTCTTCTAGGATGAGTGACATGATGTCACCTATTTTTTTAGTGGAAGATGGGATAGGCACTACCCAAGGATCGAATGATTTGGAGGATTGTTGCACTATAGTTGTAATCATGTTTAACGTGTAAACCTCATGTGGGGGATCATGGAGAGGTAAGGGAAAAACTCTAATGAGTGAGGAAACCTTTAGGAGACCTATCCCCACACTTTCGTACTTAAGATCAGACTATCCCATGAAAGGGATATTATTCTTTGAATATTTATGGAGATCCGAAGTGCAATAATCAAGTTGGTCAATAGTCACAATTTTCCCTTGATGTGGAAATTGTAAAATGAGAAAAAATGAAGAAGTGACAATAGTTATTCCATAGAACCAACTACAACAAAGAAATAAATTATAATCCATGGGTGCATCAACCACTTCAATTTATAAATATACGGTTTTGAATTTTAACTTCACAGTGAAAGTTGTTAAGAGTTTGTAAGGTTTGAAACCACGTCCATCAAATTCCTTAAGGGTTTTAGGAGACTCGTTAAGTTCAGGAGAAGCAATGGATCTCTAGTAGGACAAAGACATGACACATGTGGAAGATCCTCCATCTAAAATAGTGCGATGGATGTTCTTCCCACCAACCATAGCTTGAATTTGGAATGCTAGGTGGTGAGAGAGCCTTGGTTTAAAATAGTCCATATTAAACATAATCATACTTGATGCCTCTAGATCCATGGATCCAATGGTTGATAAAAATGTTCTACATTGACTCGGACAGTTGTAGAACTTCAAGCGTTGACATAGCACAAGGTTCTTGCACCAAATATTCAACAATGTTTTATTTTTTAGCAACATGGGAACTTGGATTGAAAATCGACTTTCGAATTGTTCCCTTGGGTGGGTGCAATAGTGAGTCAGCAACATGCCTCTCAATATGAAGAGGGGAGAAAGATGGAGGAGTGTTGGCAGTGGAGGGATTATCCGTAGCACCTCCATTAGCCATATTATCTGGAGGACTATCATAAGTCTTATGTATGTTCATTAGACTAACCATATTCTTACACATAAATACCTGAGTGGTGCTTGAGGAAGCATCTCCATGGTGGGAATGACCTTTGTTTCCCCCTTCCTGAGGGGTAGAATTTTGTGACACCATTTGTTGATGCTAAATCAGAAAAGGGTTAGTTAATACTACAGTTTGGGAGGCACCTTTCAGAAATTTAGTGTGTTCCTCTCGATGAGGGCAGTCTTTCATGTAGTGGTACTCAGTACAAATCATGCATGGAATCTTATGTTTCCTTTTTTCTTGGGTATCAATAATTTTTGTACCCTTCTTTTGGTTAGAATATTTCTTGAATTTACCCTTGTTTTTTTTATTACCTCTAGATTGTTGAGATGAAGTGTATTGGACCTCATTCACCTCAGAGGTTTGTGTAGGAGAGGGAGTTGTTTTGGTGTTGGTCATGGAACCCACCAAGCCATCGGCATGGCCTTATGGAGGAAGTCTTGATGGATCATTCAACAAGAAAGGAGCATGAGGGATCAAATCATAGAGCATGTTGGACTGGGAATATACCAATTCCAAATATTGAGTACAACTAATTGCTTACTCCTCAGTGATAACACCACCCATGGTGACATCTCTAGCGATAGGTGGAAAAAGTGGCTTGGTAAGCCAATCTGCCAAGACTTGGTCTAGAATATTAGCAATAATCATTCGTCGTCGCCGTCCCCATTCATGAATATGATAAGAAATATGAATGGAGGTGTATGTCTAAGCGAGGTTAATAGCTCTGTACTGGTCTCATATCGAATTAACAACTAGAAATGTGTTAGAAAGTCCATATATAGTGAATTAAAGTTGTTAAAGGAGTTTCATGGCAGCTCGATATACCATTTAACTGTCGAGCCTATGAGACTTATGTTTGGCTACACTATTGTCCTATTTTCCGATATATAAATACATTCATCATTATACATTTTTCTTGCATTTTGCCAATATTGTATGTGTAAATGCAACATAAACCTCCAATATCCATTGTCATTCACTATGTGGTTAATACATGGTGTTTTTTCCATATTTTTAGTGATTAAAAGATGATTATATCATGTTTTACTAATGATGGTTGATAAAGTGTGATTTGCATGATCAACATTCTTGTACCATTACTGTAGTTCATCATTCCAGCACCAGTATAGCTATTCTCGTACCTGATAGTGTAACTTGGCATATTGGCATGCTTCTAGAAGAAAATCGGGAACATGGGTTTTATCTATAACGACGTCAACATGTTGACACGCTTGTCATAACTCTCCCATAAATTTTCACATGTGGACCTATAGCAAAAAATTAATGTTACAGCTAAATTTAGCAGATAATTCCAAACTGCCAACTTCTGCCTCAGTTTTTGTTCAGAGGAGATCAAATCTAAAAATTATAGAATATGGGTTTTGTCCAAAAGGTGGAAAATTCAGTAAGACACAAACAATTTTTCAAAATTTGAAATCGACTAAGAGTTATTTCTGGATTTTTAGCATGAATATGCCCAGATTGGTGAAAACCCCATAATTTGGGATTTGTTTCCAAAAATTGTGAAATTCGAAATCTGAGTTTGGGATTTGATTTTATCTATTCTCAGTGGAAATGATGTATAAATATAAGCTCATAGATCATGGGAAAGGGGGGGGTGGGGAGGGGGGTAATGATATGATCTGAAGGAATTGAGCATTATTTTGTAATATGAAGTGTTGATCTTTTATTTAATAAGGAATTGATCATTGTTGAATTTCTGGGCATCCTTCAGATCTGACTTAATTTCTCAGACATTGCCCAGTGCCCAGGTTGGGAAGGGCCCCTCAAGCTGGTTAATTTCCCATTGTTCGCGTTTTTGTTAATTAGATGCAAGTGTTTTCAATTTGATTGCATTTTGATTCATTGATTTCTTATTATGTTCATTTAAATTTTGTAGTGTGCTTATGCTATTCGAAACTCAGATCACAACCTCAACTAAGACATTATCATAGTGTGTTTCTTACGCACTGAATTCCATTTGAATTTCTATGATTACTCTTGTGTGTTCATTATCCAAGCATACTATGTTCCATGTTAAACAATTTCCCTAACATCACCATCCATTTTCCCATTTAATTCACCCATTCAATCGCCTCTTTTATGTTGTCCATTCATCGTAAAAAAAAAAGAGCATTAAATATAGAATTAGTGTTTCTAATTTTTTATAAAAGAAAACCCAAAAATAATTTATTAGTTAGAATATCATTAATTTAATTACACTTATAGAAGAAAATGAAAGCAACAGAGTTATATTATTTGTTGCATAAACATTTAAACCCTCCTCTTCCATATTTGCCTCTTTCCCTCATAATATTTTCTCCTTGATTGTCAGATTTGACCACACATTATACTTAGTCAATTGAAGAAGAAGATCACCACCTTCTTTTCCTCATAATATGCACCTTGAATCATTGTCCATCAATATTGAATTCACATTCTATCACATAGAGAATCACCCTGTTTCTTTTCATCAGATCACTCCTTGTTTGATGAGTGCACATTCAAGATTATACTTACATTAATTTTCCACACAAACAACTCACTCTTCCACTTCACTTAACACATTAGATTTTGTATAATTGATTGTGTTTAATGGATATAGATCTACGATAAAATCGCAGAAGTTAATGTTTCTACTTTCCCTTTTAATTTTATTAAGATTTTCATTTCACATTGAATATCCCATTGCAAAGAGCATTCATCTCACCATTCCCATTCTTCTTTAATTATGTATATGGTTGATACTTTCAAGAGATGTTTTATCTTCAGCCTTTTTAGTTACAGAGTTAACAATTCCTCTCCTATTACTATTCATTACACAAGTATCCACTTATGTCACATATATATATATATATATAAGTATGCAATAGGAATGGACTAAATTGTGTGTGTGTGTGTGTGTGTGTGTGTGTGTGTGTATATATATATATATATATATATATATATATATATATACACACACACACACACACACACACAATTTAGTCCATTCCTATTGCATACTTCATTCTTTGTTAATATCCTTCATTATGTTTTATGTACTTGTGATAGCCCCCAAAAATAAAATATTTTTGGAATTTAAAGTTGCTGGAAATTTATTTCCGTTTTTAGTAAATTCAAATTTGGAAACTTTTTTCCATTTATGGAAATTTCGAATTTCGAATTTGATAATTGTGATGAATTATTATGACTGTTGGGTAGAGTTCTGATTGGACTCAACTAACTATTTGACTATGACACTTGTATAAAAAAAAAATATTTATATTAATTGCAGGAGGACAAATGGAACAACCATGTTAAAAATTAGCTAACCATGACTCCATGAGTGGGGAACATATTGGAACTACCTTTGGGCTGGTTATTACAAGTGGCAAATTAGAGATTTGGCCATTGGTAGCCCCTCGAAATTAGAGATATAGAAAGCTTTGCAAATCCCCAAGGGAGGGAAAAAGACCTCGTAAAAATTGATAAATAGCATATGAAAGGAGGCAGGACGCTGCCAAGTATGATAGGGAAAAAAAAATTTGAGCTCTCTTGCTGTTATGAACACTACAGATTGAGTGTGAGGCAAGAGGAGTCTGCTGAAACGGATTTTCCTTGCTGTTATGAGCACTGTTGAGTAAGTGTGAGGCAAGAGGATAACTACTGGAATTGAAGGACATTGTTGAGGAGGAGTTTCTGAGTTAACCCTCATGGATTCATGGTCAGGCTAGGGGGTGAACTGGGCAAGTGATTTGGCTTCTCTGTTCTACAGTTGGGAGGAACGTGGTTGTTCCCTTTGTCTTCTTGCGATCAGGTTCAGATATGTTGGTCTACTCCTTTTCTGTTTGAATGATTTTATATCTGATGCAATATATTTGTTAAATCGGAACTGAAATGATTTCCATTTTTCTGTTCGAATGATTTGATATCTGATGTCATGTATTTATTAAATCTGAACGAACGATAGAATTGGCTTCTTATTAGTTATGATAGTTAAACGGATTTATACATGGTTAAATTCTAGAAGAAATCTCCTCTAAATTAGTTTCACTGTTATTTTCTTTTTTATTTGTTTTCTGAGTGAAGCCAATGCTGAAACTGGCATATGGGGAGTGGAAGTTATGCTGAAATTTCATTAATCTAACTATATGGATAATGTCGGGAACAAAATTCTGAGTTTTGTAAACTATGCTACATTTTCTTTTCCATTAAACAGACTATGTAGAGGCAGATCTATAGTTGAGGTAGGAAGACCGACTATTACACCAGTTTTTCTTACAGTTATGTGTATGCAACACGCGATTTAAAACTCCTACCAGCCCTTTGGCCTAAACAATGAAGAAAGTACAGATATATATACATACATTATTCTGGAAGAAAAACATAGAATCGGAACTTTACTCAGACCATTATATCCAATCTAAATAATCGTTATTGCAGATTTAAACCACCTTGGTAATAATTATAAAGAATGTTGAAATGAGATAAAATAATTTAGTATTTAGATCTAGCATAAGTCAATCCAACATTTAGTGTTTGAAAAAATAGAGCTTGTCTTCAAGGCAATAACCCTGGTATTTAAAATTTAGGGCATAACGAGACCAAACGGTGATCAGTTATCAAATATTTCATTTTCCTCTAACGAACAGGACAATCATGTAGAAGAAATTTCTGCAAAAGTTATACTGTAACCACCGGGACAAAATCCCCAGTTACCCTTGGGAAATTTTTTCCCCTTTTCCAAACCCAATAAGAGTCTGAGGGAATCAAATTTGAATGACCCATTTTAAATTTGGCTACTATAATGCTCTGTAAGAACAAGAGTTCAGAGACGCTTAATTAGGACCTATACCGAAAAATTAACTTAGACTTTTGTTTAATGGTTTAAACCTTAGAAAAAAAAATGGTGTGAAAGGCTGAAGTCAATCGGGTTTTGTCGATCACAAATGAAGAACACAAAAGACAAAAGACCACATTGTTTGCCGAATCGCAAAATGGGAAGATACTGAGGACCCAACATTTCGAGATTTCGGGATTTCGGGGTTCGGGATTTCGGGGCTTACGAACCCCTGATGCACAAGCAAAGTGAAACAAGAAGTGCTAAATTGTGAAATGTGAAAGGACTGTGGGCCCATCACTTCAGAGTTTCAAAGTTCAGAATTTCAGGGTTTCGTGATTCAGGATTTCGCGACTCCGGCGGCAACCCTTCTAGGCCCTTCGAACTCCAAGACCTGAAATGTCGAAAAGGGGCTTAACGAGTCTTGGCCTTTTCACATTTCAGGGTTTCTCGATTCAGGATTTTACGACTCCATATGCAACGTTCTAGGTCTTCGAATTCCTGGGACCCGAAATGCCAAAATGGGGCTGAACAGGTTTTTGTCCCTTTCGCATGAGATCAATGGTCCTGATTCTTTCGGGATTTCGTAAATTGGGAGTTCGCGATGCAGAAACTCCAAAATCCCTTTCTACTCCGAACCCCAAACTCTGAAATAGTGAAGTTCAAAGCACGAGATCAACGACTCCTCTTGCTTCTCATCCAACGGTCATTACTCCTCTTGAGCTTATGAACACTAAAAGATGACCAGTCTTAACCTTCCAATAGATCTACGAGATCCAATGGTCTGCGGGATTTTGGTACTTCTCCACGAAGAAATATCACCGTTCATTCTCCACCTAAACTTGACCTCTGCGAGATGATTTCGATCTCTGCCTCCCTTCGAAGACTTCAAAGGTGCTATCCCTTCTAAGCTTTATCTCTCTGAACATCAAAGGTTCCTTCGACCTGAGTTTAGAGATTGCCTATATACAAAGAAGTATGTTGGAGTAGTTTGAGAGTCAAGGGAAATGATAGTATTATGGAAATAATTTACCCACATAAGATTTTCGTTTCAGAGTAATCTAGACTGGTGTAAAAATGACATTATGGATAGAAATGAATTTCAACTTATCTTAATTTCTAATCTTAAATGAAATTGAATTATGTCATAGAATTTTATTTTTTTTATGGTGAATTAGAGGTTCATTACAGTACTTAGTTCAAGAGAAGATCTTGAGTAAGGTTGTGTGTGTGTGTCTGTATTTGAGAATCCTTTCATTTTTATTTTCATGGATAAGTTTGGTGTTGGCCTTTGAAATTACATCGTGTATAAAGAGTACTCTTACGTGGTTTGAATAAAACCAAATATGCACGGTCATTATTTGGTTTTTAGGATCTTCCCCAGGTTTTTCGTCGAACTTTGGGATATCAAGCAGTAGTTTGGTAGGGATAGGGGGGCAAAACATGCCATGTAGTATGGGATAATTGGTCAAATGCGACAGATAAGGAAGATATATTGTAGAAAATAATGGAAGTTCTTGGTTAGCCTATGGATACTGGTAGTAAGCATGTGACATAGGAACACTAGAAGGACCATATATAGGTTGGGTTGGGATGGAAAAACCAGATGGTCCTCACATGTACTGTGGCTGACCCCCCATGTATTGTGGTTGACCGAAGGGTCCCCTACTTATTTTGATTGACCCGATGGTCCTCCCATGTACTTTGGCTGACCTTATGGTCCCCTCATGTGACGCAACCTGCCCTTGACGGCACGGTCGCTCCCACCATAAGGACCTTCTTAATACACACTGGCCCGAAGAGTCAACGCTCTTCCAACTCCACTCGGGAGTCCACTACCCACAGTAAGCTTCTTCCGCGATCTCCCTCCCGGGAATCGGAAAATCGGGTTTCGCGGACTCGCGAACCTTGTGTGCACTTCTCGTGCACTATAAAACTCTGAATCCCGATCCGCGATGTCAACGGTCAGCACCTTTATGGATCGGGGATTTCCCTATCGGGAAATCGGCAGATGAAAGGCAACGATGTTCTCACCTTTCAAAACCCCGAACGCTGATATGCGATGCCACATGTTGTCCTCTGCTCCATCTTCGTGGGACCCCACTGCCACGTCACCCCGGAATTTCGCCGATCGCGAATCCACAATGCAAGTGTTCTTTGAGGTTGAAAACCCCGAGTGCCGATCCCGCGAGATTTCGGATTTGTGCCTCCTGTCCCTTCGATGATCAACGACTCCCGCTAAATTGGGAAATCGCGACTCGCGATTTTGACGTGCATGAAATTCTTGCACTCGCCAACCCCGATATGCCAATATGCGATGACAATGGGTTCTCTCGTGCACCTGCGAGTTAACCCCCTCGCAACTCCTTC
>JASDQU010205620.1:43499-69436 GCA_032191745.1 Picea mariana
CAAACCAGGAGGAGTTATGTGACATTCCACATACCACCAGAAATGGCATGACAAGCACTATCCATCTAGGATAGTTTCACCAACAATTTCCTTGATCTTCATCTCGTTATTCCTCATACAAGCATGGGTCCTCCAACCATTCTTCTAGGATAACTCAATCCATAAAGCGTCTTTCTGTGAGGGCTTTCACCATAAGGGGACCACTTTGGAGTTCATCCATTTGTACACCTTATCAATCATGATAAGACAATAATGAGAGCATGGGTCCTCCAACCATTCTTCTAGGATAACTCAATCCATAAAGCGTCTTCCCGTGAGGGTTTTCACCATAAGGGGACCACTTTGGATTTCATCCATTTGTTTACCTTTGCATCGATTGGTTTCCACTTGGACATATAACATTCTCATCAAGGGAATCATATAAATCAATTACTTGACATCAACCAATGACATCAATCAAACCAAACCATTTACATCAATGACAAATGATCCAACAATCTCCCAAGTAATCAAACCATTGGCATCAATGACAACATGATCCAACAAGACTTTCCCACACCTTCTACTTCTATTTATACTAATTCTATCTTATAAAGAACATTCTAGAGGAAGATCTTTCTAGAAGCAAAAGCTTCTATTAAGTGTCATTGCATTAGACTTGTCCACATTATTATATAGGCCTTATTTACTAATGTCATCCTTTATTACATAGAAAACATTGTATTCTATATATGTGATGGGTTAGGGAGTTTAGGTCCCTAATATGTGGTTTTTCTTCACTATGCTCTTGGACAACTGCTTGGAGATTTTCCAATGCCTCATTCTTATTACAGTTGAATCATCATCTGAGTGAACCTATCCTCTTATGAATTGGCCAAATGGATGACCTTCTCTCCGAAGTGTACAAGTTAAACTTTTGTTTTGTCCTAGTTTACCATAACTGCAGTGAAGGAGTCTTGGCATTCAACAAATTTCTTCTTTACTAATGGAAATTGTGTTTTCTAGATCTCAAGGTTCTTCGCCATCTCTCTCTTCATCTCTCTTCCTTTTAGTTCTCGTCCTATTCTTGAACTTGACCATTGATGGACTACATGTCTTCCAACCTCTCTCTATTTGTTTTACCCATGCTAGGTATATAAAGTTCTAGTAGTTGCATCACAGTCAAGAATTCACTTGCACTTATACCATATGATCTGTAATCAAGGAACTTATATCCCACTTGCTTCAACAACATAGATCTTCTACAGAGATTAAAATTTGATCTCTATTCTCAATCTTGTTCAAATATATTGGTCCCTAGTGTATCCTACACACAACAACTAGCTAACAATAATAAACATGATTCTGAAGTGGTTTCTTTGTTGTTTGTCAATAGAAATGCATAGAAAGATTGGCTATGTTTTTCTTCTTCCAAGTTTGCTTCTACTATTGAGGTATGAGAAGATGGTTTTGTTTGTAGTGAAAAAAAAATTCCCAAGGAGCAAGTTCACTGCCTCCTTGAGGTGCCAACCAAATAGCTCTCTCTATTACAATGAATTGTTTCAACACAAAGCTTCAATAAGAACAATTTTTCCATTCACAATGTTGCGCA
Source organism: Picea mariana (assembly GCA_032191745.1). Taxonomy (NCBI): domain Eukaryota; kingdom Viridiplantae; phylum Streptophyta; class Pinopsida; order Pinales; family Pinaceae; genus Picea; species Picea mariana. Next base: position 45,091 of record JASDQU010205620.1, read on the forward strand.
TTTGTGTGTCTACAAATGGATATGGTTGGAAATTGACTCTACCTTTTCAATGTGCCTACACAAAAATTAGAAAACTATAAATATACTCATTCAACTTGTGTGTGTGTGTGTGTGTGTTATCTACATGTCAAATCCAGCAAGCACAATTGGATTTCGAGCGTTTCGTTCTATAAGGAGGCCAAGCTTCAAAACTCATGGTAGTTGGGAGGAGACATCCAAAAACATCCATCCATGTTAAGGGTTGGTGTGGCCCAGGATGGGTGCAATCCTTGAGTGATTTTTATGGTTTAGATGCCCTTGGGTCACTGTTTCTTAGACCATGGGATAGTCCTGCAGGTAACAGACACGCTAGCAAACAAAAAAAATGTTATTCAAACATACCTATAGAGTGATTTTCCCATTCAACTTTCATTTGTATACTAACAAGGAATGTTGCAAGTGATAGCAAAAGACATTACAAATATTGTATCACTTAGTTGAGAAAGAGTTCGACTGGACACTCTAGTAAATACACACGTGATTCAATCAAATGGTAAATTGAGTTATGGTAGCAGTTTAGTTAAGGGGATACAATGCATGTGGAAAATATGCATGCAACATATCTAATATAATGTGAATTAACTCGTGGTGCTAGCCCCAATGATACAGTGAAAAAATAGGCTACAATTTAATCTGTGCATTTTCTGGATATTGAATTGTGTGTGATTTTTCAAAACATCACACACATTTAAATCTCTAGAAAATGCACACATTATTATGTAAAAATATGAAAACCTATGCACTCAGATAGGATAAAGTTTCCAAAGAATTATTCTGGTGGTTATGTTAGAGAACCCATAAACATTAAAACAATTTGGAATTGGGGTTGCACTAGCACAATACCCAACACACTTTCCAACAAAAGAAAAATAAGTAGAATAATGGAGAATTTATGTATGCTACCTGTAGCCTCCAATGGATCCAATTATTAATGAAAACAAGTTATAGATACCATCAATGGTCCCAAAAAAGTTCCATTACATCAATATGAATATTAAAATCTATTATACAACCTCTCATAGTTATGTGCGATCCACACAAACTTTCATATGGCCACATATGGTCTTTATAATGCTTGCAAAGATTAGAAATGTTTTTCAGGATGCGTATGGCCCATTGGAAAACCAAGGTTAGCTTTGAATTTTCCAAATAGGTAATAATAATGCTCAAAGGAGAGGATACAGCCCATGCAAAGAGAAAATTTTCCACCAATGCTTAAAAACATCCAACTATCCACCATACTCAAATAAACTAATTTGGACACCTCCTAGAAAATTGTAATGGCTCTAAGGTTGTAGCGTCCCCGACCATCAACCCCACTCTCAGGAAACACTACTACATAGAATAAAACTTATAAAGTATGCATTTAAATGAAGTTAAATGACTTAACACAGAGTAAACACATAATTACCACTAACATACATAATTAATTAGAATTAACAATAATTCCACTTGCAACAGAATACATGATAATACCACAAGCATCACAAACATGCATTTTAATTGAAATTAAACACATAATGATACTTATCTTTGAAACTGTAGTAACTCCACCAACTACATGCAGAACTTCCACAAACCTCCCAGCCTTAGACCATGTTTCTCATCACGCTCAGCAGTGGGTCACCCCCGAGCTGGGACTAAGCTCCACCCAAGGCAAGGGAATCCTAGACTAGGTTGAGGTTACAGGAAAAGTGCACAGAGCAACCGGAAGGATTCTCTCCATGAGCCTTCTTACGTCCACTACTCACGGACTCTCATTCCCCACATGCTTGTTCCACCCGGGAGTATACACCTTCACAAGAACATTCCATCGGTGCTTCACCTCCCTCTTTGGGTCTCAGCAACAAGCCGAATCAGGAATTCTTAGAGCTTTGTAGCTGGTGCTGGACTCTCTCTGGGAGAAAACCACTTCCCAGCAGACTCTCTCACCTAGAGAGAGCTACTCACAGGCCTGACAACCTGCCTCTTCAACCATGGGCCTGACAACCCGCTTCTTCAACCATTTTCAGCCCAACTCTTGCAAGGTGAGGATAACAGCAACACAATTCCGCTCAGGAAAAACAGAAGGCAACAACCCAAAGATAGCTCAGGTACGGACGCGGCTCTGCAAGGGTGGATAGGCTGGGCTTACAGGATACATAGGTGACACGGCTCAATCCACGGGTTTGCCACTTGTTTCAGGGTGCGTGACAAGAAATCCATGCAGAGGTCGAACACAGACTCAAATGGTTCAAATGGCGGATATGTCAGCTTCTCAGGAAAACATTATTGTTTTATGGTTTCAGAGCTGCGTGAGGGTATGCAGAGATTAGACATAGATGCACAATAGGACAAACAATAGATGCCCGAATGGAGAACGAACCCCCATCACGGCTCAATTCTTGGGTTAAATTTCATATGCCTGGGCCGACACATGTCGCCCATGAAGCTGCATGCACTCCATCAAGTACGCGTTCCCTTTTCCAGGAACTTAGAATAAAAGTATACCATTCACACCACTTTGGAGTAATAATAAATTATTATTCTCAAGGACTTAATCCCCTAAGCTTAGCCCCTCTTTACAACCTTTCATCCCCCTTTCCCTAGTTACCCACCTTGTGGAATATTAGTCGCCCATCACTCTTTCTTCGTGGTTGGTCAGCACACAATGATGTTTAATCTTTATTAATGTTCTGCATAATTACATATACAAAAATATGCTCCTGGCCTTTAACACTTAGGCTCTTCGGCCTAATAAACACATAAGCCCACCAACTTATCAATACTCGACTCACTAGCCTACAAAACATTATTACAATTCATAATTACAACTGGGGATCTACTGGGGGTTATTACAATCCCCTCCCATTATTTTTGCACTGTCCTCAGTGCAACTTTCACACAACATCAACAAGATTTTCAAAATCTTCAAAAAGATGCGGGTATTCTGCTCACATAGCATCCTCGTGCTCCCATGTCGCATCCTCAGGACTGTACCAAGTCCACTGGACCTTTACAAGCCCTATGGATCAATTTCGAAGTTGTTTTCTTTTCTGGTCCAATATGCACACATGATGCACTTGCAGGACACCTTCTTGCTCCACCTGAATCACATTCCAATCAATTATATGATTATCATTAGGTATATATTTCTTAAGCAATGAAACATGAAACACATTATGTACAGTCATGGATGTAGGTAATGCAAGCATATATGCAACTGGCCTGGTCCTTTCTAGGATTTTGAATGGCCCACAAAATCTGGCTGCCAACTTGGCGCAGTTTTCCAGCTCCAGGGAACTTCTATTGGCTTTCATTTTCAGGAAAACATGATCGCCCACTTTAAACTCTTCGTAGGTTCTGTTTTTATTAGCATAACATTTTTGCCTGTCTTGAGTAGCCTTTAAATTATGATTAATTTTTAGCATTTTTTCTTCCATTTCCTTGAGCAACTTTGGCCCAACCACTGCTCTATCAGCTGGATTTATTGGAAGATTGGTTGTTGTCATTGATGTCAACCCTAGTCATGGGTTTTGGACCGCAAGATTGATGAAGGTATTTGGACATGAAGTAAAATGCACATGTAGATACAAGACCCATGGATGGATAATATACATCATGTTGTTTTCGGTGGTATGTTTCACATCACGTGGATCCTCATGGTTGAGGAGAAATGAATTTTTGAAGATGACAAAGTGAATTGAAGAAGGAAGTACATGTAGGCCCTGAAGATAATTAAAGAAAAGAATTAAAAAATAAGAAATTGTCAGGTCGGCCCTAATGTTAAAAGGAAGTGACATAAATGGTATAAATAAATATCATTATACATTCATTTGATACACAAGTCGAATTTCAGAGGAAATCAGAAGTAAAGAAGGCCGGATTTCAAGGGAGGATGAAGTGTTTTGGTGATGTGTTCTAAGTTATGTTATTTTCAGGTCATCTTACCATTTTTGCTATAAAAATTTTTCTAGAACGAGTCAGATGGTGAAATTGATATGGTATTGAGAAGACATATCAAGGTACCTGTGGTAAAAATTTCAGCTCTTGGTTCACTATAATTATGGAGATACACTCTGTGGAAGATAGGGTTTTTGATCAGTCCTGAAGCTAGTCGATAAACATGTGTTCCGGGTAAAACAGTCATAAATTCTTCATAGAGAATTCAAATGAAGTGGGACAAATTGCATTGGAAAGAGTACGGACTTGAGTTTCTTGTGTGCAAGTTTCAGAATCTTATGTTAAATATTAATACGGGGCATTCTGTGCAAGTTAGGTCTCCTGAATAAACCAGAATTGAACAAAGTCTACCATTCTCTCTATAACTTGTTTTTGGGTGGAAGGAAGGGGAAAGGATGGAGAGTAAAATCCTCTCTTGATATTGCAGTACTGTATATTCCTCTTGGAGGTTTATCCCTCCCTTTACATTTGGAAGCTGTAGCTACCTTTGGAAGTCATTACTTCCCTTGAACAATAACTATTGATTATTTTTCATATATTGTGCATGGTGTATTGTGGTGTATTGGTGTAACTCTTATACTATTTTTCATTTCTCATTGGATATAGTTGAATGGTTTAAGTATAATTTGAAAAAGGTTTTAAATTGTACTTGATACTGATTCACCCCCCTCTCAGTATCAACAGTTGGTATCAGAGCAGGTTGCCTTCAGAACAATTTAACCACTGGGAGAAAAATTCTGAGCAGACATGGATGACCATGAGCACATTTCAAATAGGATTCAAAAGTTTGATGGAAGAAATTATGCATACTAGAGTGATAGAGTGAAAACTTACATAACGGATTTGGGAGTAGAAATTTGGTACTCAGTTGTAAATGGCTATGTAATCCCAAATAATGGTCCAACCGATCCAAATGAAAAGAAGATTATGAGTTGTAATTCAACAGCCATAGATGTTATTCTAGCAGCATTATCACCAACCATTGCTAGCAAATTGATGGGTTGCAGCACTGCTAAAGAGGTATGGGACAAACTCTAGAGTATCTACAAATGTGATCCAAAAGTTAAGCAGGTCAAGCTTCAACGACATAGAGCGGAATTTGAAAATTTGAAGATGAATGAAAAGGACGATATTGCAACCTATCTTCTTAGAGTTGATGAAGTTGTTAATGCTATCAGAGGATTAGGTGAAGAGCTCGATGAATCGTTGGCTGTATAAAAAGTGTTGAGATCACTTCTCTTGAAGTATGATGCTAAGGTCTCCGCCATTGAAGAAACTAGTGACTTGACCAAAATGACAATGGATGAATTACATGGGTCTCTTATATCATTTGAAATGAGAACAGGTACAAAAAGTGACCAGCCAAACAATGAACCAGCCTTTAAAGCCATAAAGAATACAAAAGACAAGGATAACGACCTTGATGAAGAAATAGAAAATTTTGTAAGAAGGTTTCAGAAGGGAAGTGGAAGATACAAAGGTAAGTCTCATCTCAAATGCTTTAACTGTGGTAGAATAGGATATATTGTTGAAAACTGCTATTATAAAAAGAGAAGTCTCAACAATAAAAAGATCTTCTACTACAAGGATGATGACATCTCCTCAGATGAGAGTGATGAAGAAGATAATGATGGAGGAGAAGTCCTCTTCATAACCCAAGAAACCCAAGATGATGATCACAAGAATTCTAAAGAAGAAGAAATCATTTGTGAAGAATATTCATATGAAGAAACCAACCTTGATTCCTTTTGGGGATACAAAGAAAATGCAAAAAGTGAACAAGAAGATGAGAATATTGAAAAGTTGAAGCATGTTGAAAATGAAAATAGCAATCTTAGAAACACAAACATAATACTAAAAGGTGAATTGAGTAGTTGTGAAGAAGAGAATTACAAGCTTGAAAAGACCATTAATAGCTTGAAGTAACAATTAGAAGATTATGAGAAATTGAAAGCAGAATTGGATCACACAAAAGGGGAGCTACTATTGACAACAAAAAAGTTGAAGAAGTTCGAAAAAAGCACTGAAAAATTAGATGAGATCCTTAGAAATCAAAGATCTCCAAATGACAAGACAGGACTAGGATACAATCACAGTTTGAAGACAACAAAACAAGATAAGGAAGATGAAAATGATGAAACCAACACTCCAGAACAAGTTGAACAACAAGATAGAATACTAGAATTCAGAAGGAATGAGACATCAACAAGATCCTCTCCCATCAGGTATGAAAGAAATCATTATGAAGGAAACTACATAAGAATAGATCGTGAACCCAGATGGACCACACCACAAAGAAGATCACTTACTCCCAGGTATCAAAATTTCTTTCTTGGACATTGTTATACTTGTGAAAATTTTGGACACAAGGAAATCAATTGTAGAATCAATGAAAGGAATAACTATGCAAGCTACATGAATGGTGAAAATAGTAGATATGGAAATGTTCGTAGACCTATCAATAGAAATTATAATCCATTTGACCCATTAATGGATCAAAATTTTGTATGTTACAAGTGCAATAATCTTGGTCATAAAGCACGAGATTGTAGAGAGATGAAGGAAGATAATCATATGTCAAATGTATGTATACCAACTACAACATGGAAAAGAAAAGAAATTCCACACAATGAAAAGTGTCAAATAAAATTAGTCACTAAAGAATGCAAAGAAGAAGATGAATGGTTCATAGATAGTGGGTGCTCATCTCATATGACCAGAGATCAAAGAAAATTTGTCAGCTTGAAGAAAAAGGGTGGAAATGTTACATTTAGAGATGACTCATCTACTAAAATACTTGGAAAAGGAATTGTAAATCTTTTGAAGTGAAAATGTAAAAGCAAGAAAAGTCCTATTGGTTGAATATCTGAAGCATAATCTCCTCAGTGTTAGTAAAATGTGTGATCAAGGATACACTCCTATGTTTGACTCCCGAAAATGTAAAATCAGAGAAAATAACTCAGGAAGATTGGTTGCAACTGTAATAAGAAGATCGAACAACATATACATCCTAGACACGAAGAAGAGAGAGAAGATACAAGCCACAAAAAAGGATTCCAAGGAAGAAAATGTCCCAAATACCAAAAATAAGGATGAAGTATTATTGAGTGCCACATGTTCAGGGGGAGCAACCCCAAAGAAGAGAGTTTCCTTTTGCCATTAAACTCAGGGGGAGAAGCCCTACCCTTTGCCATTAATGTCAAAGGGGGAGAGAAATTGGGATCATGATGATAGGGGGAGCATGAGTGTTGCCATCAATGACAAAGGGGGAGATTGTTGGAAGATTGGTTGTTGTCATTGATGTCAACCCTAGTCATGAGTTTTGGACCACAAAATTGATGAAGGTATTTGGACATGAAGGAAAATGCACATGTAGATACGAGACACATGGATGGATAGTATACATCATGTTGTTTCTGGTGGTATGTGGCACGTCATGTGGATCCTCATGGTTGAGGAAAAATGAATTTTTAAAGATGACAAAGTGAATTGAAGAAGAAAATACGTGTAGGCCCTGAAGATAATTAAAGAAAAGAATTACAAAATAAGAAATTGTCAGGTCGGCCCTAATGTTAAAAGGAAGTGACATAAATGGTATAAATAAATATCATTATACATTCATTTGATACACAATTTGAATTTCATAGGAAATAAGAAGTAAAGAAGGCCGGATTTCAAGGGAGGATGAAGTGTTTTGGTGATGTGTTCTAAGGTATGTTATTTTCAGGTCATCTTACCATTTTTGCTATAATGTTTTTTCTAGAATGATTCATATAGTGAAATTGCTATGGTATTGAGAAGACATATCAAGGTACCTATGGTAAAAAGTTCATCTCTTTTTTCGCTATAATTATGGAGATACACTCTGTGGAAGATAGGGTTTTTGACCAGTCCTGAAGCTAGTCAATAAACAGGTGTTCTGGGTAAACCAGTCATAAATTATTTATAGAGAATCCAAATGAAGTGGGAGAAATTGAATTGGAAAGAGTACGGACTTTAGTTTCTTGTGTACGAGTTTCATAATCTGATGTTAAATATTGAGCGCGGGGCATTCTTTGCAAGTTCGGTCTCCTGAATAAACCAAAATTGAACAAAGTCTACCATTCTCTCTATAACTTGTTTTTGGGTGGAAGGAAGGGGAAAGGATGGAGAGTTAAATCCTCTCTTAATATTGGAGTATTGTATATTCCTCTTGGAGTTTTATCCCTCCCTTTACATTTGGAAGCTGCAGCTACCTTTGGAAGTCATTACTTCCCTTGAACAATAAGTATTGATTATTTCTCATATATTGTGCATGGTGTATTGTGGTGTATTGGTGTAACTCTTATACTATTGTTCATTTCTCATTGGATATAGTTGAATGGTTTAAGTATAATTTGAAAAAGGTTTTAAATTGTACTTGATACTGATTCACCCCCCTCTTAGTATCAACAGGATTATCCCAGCTTACTGGAGTATTTCACTTTCTGCCATAAAGTGCTTCAAATGGGTTCATCTTCAATGATGCTTGATACCCATTGTTGTAGGCGAATTCTACCAAATGTAGATAGTCTTCCCATTTCTATGGTTTTTCCATCACATACATCCTTATCATGTCTTCTATTACTCTTTTCACCCTCTCAGTCTGTCCATCAGACTCAGGATGATAGGTTGTGCTGAAGTTTAGATTCGTTCTGAATCCTTTGAACAAACCCTTCCAGAACTTGGAGGTAAATTTTAGGTCCCTATCAGACACAATTGTCTTGGGAATACCGTGCAATTGTGTTATTTCCCTCATAAAAATATCAGCAACGTCCGCTGCGTTGTGAGTAGTCTTTAACGGAATGAAATGGGCAATTTTCGTAAGCTTGTCCACCACCACAATGATTGAATCATGCTGCTTGCTGGTTCTGGGCAACTTGTGATGAAATCCATTGTCACTACTTCCCACTTCAACTTAGGAATGGGTAAAGGCTGCAAAAACGGTTAGAAAAATAGGACCACGGAGCAATAAAATAAAACAAATGTGGAAACAAAACACAAAAGATACACAATACAATAGAGACATAGATTTACATGGTTTACCCAGTGTGGGCTATGCCCATGGGAGAAATTGTCAGGTCCTTCCTTTATTATTATCTAGCAAATGAAGGGATACAACCTACAACAAAACCCGTTGTAACTTCCTCTTCTTTCTATCACAGTCTCCTCTCTCAGAATACAATACTCGTCATAATACATAGCCGCAAAAAATTTCCCTCATAACAGAAGGTTGCCTTCTAGGGAAAAAAACCTAACATAATTTCTATCGTTAGATCTATGACCTTATAATGAATGGTCCATATTTACAATGAAATTACAATATATATTTACAAGGCAATTTTTCCTTTGGGGACTTCGCCCCCGAACTCCCGTCGAGGTCCCACTTGCCTCCAAACCCCCCAGACGGGGGGATAGCCCCCTCAAACCCCGCAGAGGGGGTACCCCCCCTCTGCACTCCCCCGCGTGGAAGAGTGTACATACTTCTAGGGTGTAAAGTCTTCATGGGGTATAAACATGGCTGAAAGCAAGGACCTTTGAATTAGGAAGATAATCAGGCTCCACAACCAACAATCTCCCACTTGGAGACTGATCTCAACATGTTCACCGCTGCTGTATATGCTGTACTCTAAACCTTCTTGGACCTGGAAAATTTCTCATCTTCATATTCATTCTTGAAGACCAACTAAAACTGAGCAGGAACTTAGTTTCTCTCTGGTTACTCCCTTTATTAACATGTCTGCAGGATTCTGGCTAGTGTGTATCTTTTCCAACTTCAAATGTCCATCTTCCAAGGTGGATTGTATGAAGTGGTACCTCAACTATATATTCTTAGTCTTTGAATGGAAGGTTGAGTTCTTTGCAAGATGAATTGCACTCTCACTGTCACAGTACAACCTTCTATTCTCTTGCTTCATTCCCAATTCCTCCATAAACCTTTGTAACCAAATCATCTCTTTACTAGCCTCTGTAGCAACAACATACTCTGCCTCTATTGTTGAAAGTGCAACAACCTTTTGCATTTTCGAAATCCAACTTACTGTTGTTCCACCTATAGTGAAAACATACCCTGTGGTGCTCCTCCTGCTGTCTTTATCACCTGCCATATCTATCAACATATCCCTGTAGAAAAGTGTCTGAAACTCCAAAACATAATGCATGAGTAGCAGTACCTCTCAAATACCTGAGAATCCACTTTACTGCCTCCCAATGTTATTTACCTGGATTGTTCATATAGCTGCTCACAACTCCCACTGCATGTGCAATATTTGGTCTTGTGAAAACCATTGCATACATCAAACTGCCAATTGATGATGAATAAGGGACCCTAGACATGTATTCTATATCCTTCTGTGTCTTGGGACACATTTCCTTAGTTAATTTGAAATGGCTGGCCAAAGGTGTACTAACTGGTTTTGCATTCTGCATTCTAAACCTCTCCAACACATTCTCTGTGTACTCACCCTAAGACAATGTCAATTTGCGATTTTTTTTGTTTCTTGTTATTCTCATGCCAAGGATTTTCTTTGTAGCACCCAAATCCTTCATCGCAAATGAATTGGCTAATTTCTTCTTGAGAATATTTATATCCTGCATATTAGACCCTACAACAAGCATGGCATCTACATACAATAGCAAGATAATATAGCTTCCATTTTCTAGCCTTTTAAAATAAACACAATGATCGGAATGACATCTACTATAACCCTGTTCTATCATAAACTTGTCAAACTTCAAATACCACTGCCTTGCAGCTTGATTTAGGCCATACAAGTTTTTCTTCAACCTGCATACCAAATTCTCCTTCCCTTTGACCTCATACCCCTGTGGCTGCTGCATATAAATCTCTTCCTCCAAATCCCCATGGAGAAAGTTGTTTTTACATCTAACTGTTCAAGATGAAAATATTCTACTGCCACAAGACTTAAAATAGTCCTAGTTGAAGTCATTTTAACAACAAGATAAATATTCATCAAAATCTATACCTTTATTTTGAGCAAACCTCTTTACAACAAGTCTAGCCTTGTACCATTTTTCGCATCGATCTTCTTCCTTCAACTTGTAAACCCATTTATTCTGCAATGCTCTTTTTCTCGCAGGCAACTGAACCAAGTCCCAAGTCTGGCTATTTGCCAAGGAATCCATTTCTTCTTTCATGCCTTATTCCCACTTCTTTTTGGTGTCTATCTGCATTGCCTCTTCATAACATTATGGTTCACCAGAATCAGACAACAATAAATAATACAATGAAGGAGAGTATCGTTCAGGGGGTATACTTAACGTCGTAGATCTTCTAACAACACTTGCAGGTTTTTGAGGTACTTGTTTCTCCTGTTGTTGTACATTTTGATTTTCAAGTTCCTTTGGAATTTCTTTTTCAGTGATCTCATCAAGCACTGTGTATTCTTGTTTTTGTTCTTCTTGTTTCTTTCCCTGCAACTAATCTTTGTACATGACCTTTTCATTGAATATGACATCTCTACTCCTAATGATTTTGTTGTTTTCATAATCCCATAATCGATAACCAAAATCATTAACACCGTATCCAATAAAGGTACACTTCTTGGATTTAGACTCAAGCTTTGTTCTATTTTCTTTATCAATATGAACAAATGCTTCGCAACTGAAAGTTTTCAAAAAAGAATAGTTTACCTTTTTTCCTGTCCATTCCTCCTCTGGAATTCTACCATCCAAAGAGCTTGAAGGTCCTTCCTTTATTAAGTAAACAACAGTATCTACAACATCTTCCCAGAACTATAAGGGAAACCTGACATGCAATCTCATACTCCTTGCACACTCCATGATTGTCCTATTCATCCTTTCTGACACACCATTTTCTTGTGGTGTTATTGGAACTGCCTTCTCTCTACAAATCCCATGGTATGAACAGTAATAATCAAACTCCTTGTTGCAATATTCACCTCCATTATTTGATCTAAGACACTTCAAACTTTTCTTGTCTCATTCTCAACTAAAGCTTTCCATTCCTTAAAAGTATCAAAAACATCAGATTTTTGTCGAATGCAATAAACCAAAGTTTTTCTAGTTTCATCATCAATAAAAGTAACATAATAATGAGAGCCACCAAGATATGATACTTGAGCTAGTCCCCATACATCTGTATGCACATGCTCTAACCTTTCATTCTTCTTTTCTCTTCTGACTGTGAGAAATTTGACTCTCTTATGTTTTCCATAAACACAATGCTCACAGAAGTCCAAATCAATTTGTTTAAGATCTGGCAGCAAATTTATTTTGTGAAGTATTTGCATACCCTTCTCACTCATGTGTCCCAGCCTATGATGCCACAGTGTTGTATCCACTCTTGTAGAAGATAAAGAGATAGAAGAGTCATTATTACCAGTACATAAATACAATGTACCTACCTTCTCTCATTTTGCTATCACCAATGATCCTTTGATGACCTTCCACGTCTTATCTACAAATATGGATACACAACCTTCACTTTCCAACTACCTTGTTGAAATTAGATTTTTCCTTAAATCTGGAACATGTCTTACCTCTTTTAACAACCATTGGTTTCCATTGCATTGCTTTATTTTTACCTTTCCCATTCCAAGAATTTTGCATGGTGTATCATCACCCAAATGAACCTGTCCAAAATCACCTTGAACATAATCTAGAAAATGTTTCCTACGGGGTGTGCAATGAAATGAAGCCCCTGAATCTACTACCCAAGACTCATAAATATTATCTACACAAAGAATCAAAGCATCTTGTAACACATCACCTGTTACATTTGCTTCCCGATTTCTCTCTTGTTGTCCATCTCTTTGTTTCTTTGGAGCTCTACAATCTTTCTTCAGATGTCCTTTCTTCCCACAATCCCAACACTCTATCTTTCCAAGTCTGGATTTGGATATGCCCTTCCTAGAATTCCCGCGGTTCCCTGAGCCCTTTACTCTATCCTTTTGTCTTCCCCTATTCTCCATGTTCAACGCATTACTTGATGTCTCACCTGTGATTTTCCGTCACATTTCCTCACTAAGGATAACACCAACAACATCATCAAATTTTAAAGTATTTGAACCAGAGACAGAGTTACTTACAGCCATGACCAAGCTATTCCATCTTTCTAGCAATGAGCACAAGATTAGAAGAGCCCTAACCTCATCATCAAAGTCAACTTTTACAGAACTTAGTTGATTAGTAACCATATTAAATTCATTTAAATGATCTGCAACAGACCCACCTTCTGACATCTTCATATTAAATAATCTCTTCATTAGAAATACCTTATTAGATGCCGAGGGTTTTTCATACAGTTTAGCCAATGCGTCCATCAGATCCTTCATTGTCTTTTCTTTCAAAATATTGAAAGCCACCGACGCTGCCAAGATCAGCCATATCGTTTCTAGAGCCTTTCTGTCAAGAATCTCCCATTCTTCGTCCTTCATGGTCATTGACTTCTTTGCTACTCCGCCCAATGGTAGGAATAGATCCTTTTTATATAAATAATCTTCCATCTGCATCTTTCATAACTGGTAGTTTTGGCCATTAAATTTCTCGACCCTAAACTTTCCATCTTCCGACATTGCTCCCACTCGAACCAAGAACCCTCTTTTCCTGTGAGTTACCTTTCGCCCTGATACCAGTTGTTAGAAAAACAGGACCGTGGAGCAATAAATTAAAACAAATGCGGAAACAAAACACAAAAGATACACAATACAATAGAGACGCAGATTTATGTGGTTCACCCAGTGTGGGCTACATCCACCAGAGAAATTGTCAGGTCCTTCCTTTATTATTATCCAGCAAATGAAGGGATACAACCTACAACAAAACCCGTTGTAACTTCCTCTTCTTTCTCTCACATTCTCCTCTCTCAAAATACAATACTCGCCATAATTCATAGCCGCAATACATTTCCCTCATAACAGAGGGTTGCCTTCTAGGGAAAAAACCCTAACATAATTTCTACTGTTAGATCTGCGACCTTATAATGAACGATCCAGATTTACAATGAAATTACAATATAAATTTACAAGGAAATTTTTCCTTCGGGGGCTCGCTTGCCTCCGAACCCCCCAGCTAGGGGATAGCCCCCCCGAACCCCACAGAGGGGGTACCCCCCTTTGCCCTCCCCCGCATGGAAGAGTGTACATACTTCTGGGGTGTAAAGTCTTCATGCGGTATAAACACGGCTGAAAGCAAGGACGTACGAATTAGGAAGATAATCAGGCTCCACAACCAATAACAACCCTGCTGGGTGTCTATGCTCAGCTTTAACCTTCTGACACTTCATACATCTAGCGATGTATTCAACAATATATTTCTTCATACCTGGCCAAAAGAAATGGCTCTTGACTGCTACCAAATTTTTTTGATATCTAGGGTGCCCAACATAAGGCACATTATGCATTTCATTCAAAATCATAAGTTTCAAGTCTAAGACATTAGGTACATAAATTATGTTCTTATACATAAGTGTTCTGTTGGTTTCCAATTTATAATTCTCCACTTTCTATGGAATCTTACCTTGTTGTAGCTTTGCTACCAAATCCCTGTATTGCAAATTTGTATTTGCAGCCTCCAAAATTCTTCTTTTAATATCATTTTGGTACATGCTAATGGTTGTAGCATGTAATTCATGTACTCTCGTGTTGAGTGCATCAACCACTTTATTCTCCTCCCCTTTGATATGCTTGATATCAAAATCGTACTCACAGAGAAACTCCAACCACCTACTCTGCCTAGCATTCAAGGTTGGTTGATCAAACAAATATTTCAGACCATTGTGGTCTGTCCTCAGTTCGAACCTCCTTCCCATGAGGCAATGCCTCCATTTCTTTAGAGCATGAACAATGGCTGCCAACTCTAAATCATGAGTTGCATAGTTCCTTTCGTTCTCTTCCAACTTTCTGGATTCATAACAAATTACGAATCCATTATGACTGAGGACTCCTCCCAGTCCTTCTTTGCATGCATCTATGCACACCATGAAATCTTCATTTAGGTCTGCAATCCTCGGGATTGGAGAACTGGTTAACAGTTGCTTCAATTGTTGGAAGCTTCTCTCACAATCCTCTATCCATTGAAACTTCTTCTCCTTCCTTTGTAAGGAAGTGATAGGGTAATCTATCCTTGAGAACCCTACGATAAACCTTCTGTAATAACCAGCTAGAGCCATAAAGAATCTAACTTCTGTCATGTTCTTTGGCACTGACCATTCTCTAATGGCCTCAATATTCTCAGGATCTACAACTATCCCATCCTCTGAAATAATATGCCCCAAGTAATGGATCTTTTTTTGATAAAACGAGCATTTTCTCAACTTGGAATACAATTGATGCTCTCTTAGCACTTGCAGCACCATCCTTAGATGGTGTTCATGCTCTTCCTCTAGCTTGGAATACACCAAAATGTCATCCAGGAAGACTATGACAAACTTGTCTAGATAGTCCCTGAATACACCATTCATCAGGCACATAAAAATAGCGGGTGCGTTCGACAGTCCAAACAACACCACTATGAACTCGTAATGACCATATCTTGTTCTAAAGGAGGTCTTGCTGATGTATTCATCCTTTATCCTTACGTGGTGATATGTTGACCTGAGGTTTATCTTCGAAAATATCTTCGCATCCTTCAACTGATCGAAGAGGTCATCAATCCTTGGCAGAGGATATTTGTTCTTTACAGTTACTTTGTTCAATTGTTTGGAATCGATACACAATCTCAACGTCCCATCCTTCTTCTTTACGAATAGGACTAGGGCACCCCAAGGTGACACACTTGGGTGTATATACCCCTTCTTCAGAATCTCTTCAAGATGCAATTGCAGTTCTTTTAGCTTTGGTGTACTCATTCTGTAAGGCATTTTTCACACTGGAGCTTCTCCATGCATCAGGTTTACAGAGAAATCGATATCTCTCTTCAGGGGTAGTTCGGGTACCTCTTGAAATACATCTTCAAACTACTTTAGTACCACATGATATCCAATACTTGACACCTTATCCTTAGTTGTTTCCTCCACATGGGCTACAAATAATTGACAACCTTTCATGTAGCACTTCTTCAATTGCATTGCTGAGATTTATCTGATAGAAACAACTTTAAGAATTCCTTGGACTATTCTCCAATTTCCTTCCTCATCCAGGCAAGTGAATGCCTTGTTACGATAGTCCAAGATGGCATGGTGTTGGTCCAACCAGTCCATCCCAATTAGACAGTCATAAGAACCTAAAGGAAGAATGTTCAATTCAGCCTTTGTGCTCAGTCCATTCATGTCCACTGGACAGGACTTAACTAACTCAGTGACTTTTCTCTTGGTTCTTGTAGCCAACTGCACTAACCAAGACTTTTCATGTTTGCTTCTCGAAAATTGAAAACTTTCCACCACTCTAGGATTTATATAACTATGGCTAGCCCCCGAATCAATTAAAATAGTAAATGGTTGGTTGTTAATCATACCTTCCACTTCAATCATGTGCGACTGATATTCACCTTGCTTGTTGTCTAGGGCTGTGTAGATCCTTGGCATTCTACTGCCCATGTCTTCCACTGTTTCAGCTTGCTGAACATTATGTACAACTCTCACTTTGCCATTTTTATGGGGACAATCTCTGTACTTATGGTTTCCCTGACAGCCCCAACATTGAATGGGCGTCTGCCTTGGCCTTTGTTCCCCTACGTCAGCCATTATAGGCTCTCTAAACGATGGTTGTCCTTGAGGACTATTTCTGAAAAAGGGAGGTTTGTTTCCCTTCTGCCTCTGCTCTTTCTTAAACTTCTTCTAGTCATCCCAAGCCTTCTAAAAAGTAGGCTTTTCTCTTTGCTGCTCATATAGGCATTTCACTCTTCTTATTGTTTCTTCCATAGTCTTAGGGTCATCATACTAAATCTTGTCCCCAATGGAAGGTGGAAGTCTACTCAGATACCTTTGAATCTTGACAGTCTCATTCTTGATGAACAAAACATACTTCAGTAATTCGAAAAACCTTCGTCCGTATTCATCAATGGTCATGTTGCCCTGCTTGAGTTCAAAGAACTCTTTCATCTTTCTGTCATAATATCTTTTAGCCAAGTATTTCTTCTCGAAATACCTCTTGAATTCTTTCCAAATGATATCTTTCTCTCTAATGTGTTGCACCTGCACAAGTAGATCCCACCACATGGATGCTTTTCCTTTCAGTTGATACATCACAATTATTCCTTCTACGTGAGAGGAACAATTCTGCAGTTGGAAATATTTCCTCATGCCAAGAAACCATGTCTCGACATCTTCCTCCTTATGTTCTCCATCAAACGTAGGAGGCTTAATCTTGTTCATTTCGCCCTTTAGTTCATCCACTCCAGATCTCCTATGCTTTCTGGTAGGAGATGGGCTTGAACTACTGTGTGCCCTCTTCTTGGAGTGACCTTGGGAGTGATGATGGTGTCTACCAACACTCCTTGATCTTCTTCCTTCAGAAGTCTGGTGACTCCCTGTTTTGCGCGAGTCTCTCTCCTTGTCCAACTTCTTTTCTATTCTCTCCGGACTCTTCATCAACTTTAAGTTGAATTCTCCCTATTGTTCCTTAGCTTTCATGAGCTTTCTTCTATCTAATCGATGAGTTTGGGCATCTTTCTACAATCGTTCAATGATTTCCATCATATGCCCTTCCTTATCTATCTCTTATCCATGCCCATTGGAGTTCGACCCTTTAACTCCCAAATGAACATCCATCCCTTTAGCTTCATTCTATGAACTAGAAGCATTATGTGTCTCCTCCATTTCTTTGTACTCAGTGGCAACTCTATTCGGTTCTGGCACTCGTTAAACTTCTGCAACACAATGTGCAGACAACCGGAATTTGTGAGGTCATCATTTCTTAATGAATCCCACAACATTCATAAACAAATATGATTCAAGAAAACGTTTAGTTTTCATTCTCTATGATTCTTGTTCAATCAAGAATCCTCATAGATTTCTTCTTTTGGAGCTCTACTCTGATAAGTTTTCAGGCACTAGCTCCTTTCTCTCAGTTCCCCAACCCACACGACCATGGGTCGTGACCAAGCACTAGATCAATAAGTGCGCACGCGGGCCTTCGACCTTCCGCTTCAGAATATTTCCAAGTATAACACAATAGTCACTCGGAGTTCCGAGTTACCAAACTCGCGCAGTAGGTTGAATCAACGGTCCACGTCTACCCAACATCTTACGGCTGACACTCACTGTGGAACATCAGGCGTCTGAGTTCTGGGACTTCAGGACTTCGAAATATTTCACATCTGCACACCCCGAACCATTAATCTTCGAACACTTCCACGTCACCTCAGGTGACGTTATTACGTTACATCACTTAACATTTTCCCAATTGCGGGGGCATGCAACGGTGGTTTAGAGTAACCCGCCTTTCATCCCACAATTCTCTTGATGCTGACACGTAACCCCTCACTGAAACCGCGGTTTGGATTGTAGGACCGCCTTGGATAATTATCTTCCTTGCAACTTGGGTCCCCATAATGTCTCCTGCCATTGATCTTGATGTATCGTGATCAACACCACTGTGGGTCCTCCGACCCTTAACTTCGTTACATAACCTTGGGTCGCACTCACCATGCTCAGACAGTGCCACATGGTGGAATACTAGCGACTAATATGTGGCCCATTCAGATGGGTGACACTTGTCACGTGCCAAATGTCATCTCAATCTTCCACGGGTTCTAAACCCACTGACACGTGGCACACATCCCATGTGTCCACATCACCTCCAGGTGACATCATCATGACTCACCACTTCTCTTCTTCGGGCTTCGGGAGTTTCAACTCCTCTATGCTTTCTTTTACCCAGATCGCTTTCTCCCAGAGTTCACAATCTACCGACGCGTGTCTTCCTTCACGATCAATGACTATGAGTGACTTCGACACTTTGGGCTTCGGGAGTTTCAAACTCACTACCCTTGCCTCCTCACGAAGTACTTCCACCCAAAGCACACAGTCTCTTGACACGTGTCCTTCGCAACAGACAGTTGTGATCTACTTCGGAACTTCGAGAGTTTATCATACTCCACAATTGAAATCCTCTGAAGTGACTCTCCTTTTCCTTCCTGGACACATATCTAATGGTCCAGACTCTTTTCCTACGATCTACGGTGTAGATATCCTTCGAAATTTTGTGCCTCAGTGCATTCCACTTCTCCTCACTGCCGAACTCCGAAAGGTTTCCAAGATAACCCTCCTGCGCCTTTTCCGGATATGACGGTTGTAAAGGACTTTCCTTTTTCCCAAACAAATCCTATGGCTCCAACACCCCAAGTGTTGAGTGCTCTCTCTCTGTGGTCAAATACCACGCTGACTGCAATTTTATTCTACCGCTACTCCTCCTGAGCTTCGTAACACGACCAAGTAACCCCTTGGCACTCAGAAACATTCTAAGGTTTGAAATTAGTTCCATCCGAACACCATTTCCACTCAAAACCTTGGGTCCAAAGACCACTTATCCAGCCCATCTAGGCTCAGTGTTGACACCATGGGCTCTGATACCATATTGTAACATCCCCAGCCATCAACCCCATTTCTAGGCAACGCTACTATGCGGAATAACACTTATAAAGTATGCATTTAAATGAATTTAAATGACTTAACACAGAGAAAACACATAATTACCCCTAACATATAGAATCAATTAGAATTAACAATAATTCCACTTGCAACGGAATACATAATAATATTACAAGCATCACAAACATGCATTTTAATTGAAATTAAACACATAATGATACTTATCTTTGAAACTGTAGTAACTCCACCAACTATGTGCAGACCTTCCACGAACCTCCTAGCCTTATACCATGTTGTTCATCACACTCAGCAGTGGGTCACCCCGAGCTAGGACTGAGCTCCACCCAAGGCAATGGAATCCTAGACTAGGCTGAGGTAACAGGAAAATTGCACAAAGCAATCAGAAGGATTCTCTCCAGGAGCCTTCTTACACCCACTACTCTCAGACTCTCATTCCCCACATGCCTGTTCCACCCAGGAGTATACACCTTTACAAGAACAGTCCATCGATGCTTCACCTCCCTCTTTGGGTCTCAGCAACAGGTCGGATCAGGAATTCTTAGAGCTCCGTAGCTGGTGTTGGACTCTCTCTAGGAGAAAACCACTTCCCAGCAGAATCTCTCACCTGGAGAGAGCTTCTCACAGGCATGATAACTTGCCTCTTCAACCACCGGCCTGCAAACCTGCTTCTTCAACTAGTTTCAACCCAATTCCCGCAAGGTGAGGATAATAGCAACACAATTCCACTTAGGAAAAACATAAGGAAGAAACCCAAAGACAGCTTGAGTACGGACTCATCTCTGCAAGGGCGGATAGGCTGGGCTTATAGGATACATAGGTGACATGGCTCAATCCATGGGTTTGCCATTGGTTTCAGGGTGCATGAAAAGGAATCCACGCAGAGGTCGAACACAGACTCAAACGGTTCAGACAGCGGATATGTCGGCTTCTCAAGAAAACATTACAGTTTTCTTGTTTTAGAGTTGCGTGAGGGTATGCAGAGATCAGACGCAGACACACAGTAGGACAGAAAGTGGATGCCCAAATGGAGAATGAACCCCCATCACGGCTCAATTCTTGGGTTAAATTGCATGTGCCTGGGCTGACACATGTCACCCATGAAGCTGCATGCACTCCATCAAGTACGCGTTCCCTTTTCCAGGAACTTAGGATAAAATTATACCATTCACAACACTTTGGAATAATAATAAATTATTATTCCCAAGGACTTAAGCCCCTAAGCTTAGCCCCTCTTTCCAACCTTTCAGCCCCCTTTCCCTTACCCACCTTGTGGAAGATTATTCCCCCATCACTCTTTCTTTGTGGTCGGTCAACACGCAACGATATTTAATCTTTATTAATGTTCTGCATAATTACATATACAAAAATAGGCTCCTGGCCTTTACACTTAGGCTCTCCGGCCTAATAAACACATAAGCCCACCAGCTTATCAATACTCGGCTCACTAGCCTACAAAACATGATCACAATTCATAATTACAACTAGGGCTCTATCGGGGGATATTACAAAGGTAGTAGTCATTGATCTTTGGGCCTGCAAATGCATCATATGGTGGTAGTAATAAAGATTTTATAATCTCTATTAGAAAAGGAAAACCAATAATGCAATAAATCCACAAGTTTGATTGCATATCCCTCTCATTTACACCCATTATTCTCTAGAAACAATTTATATAAAAGAG
This sequence comes from Picea mariana, assembly GCA_032191745.1. Taxonomy (NCBI): domain Eukaryota; kingdom Viridiplantae; phylum Streptophyta; class Pinopsida; order Pinales; family Pinaceae; genus Picea; species Picea mariana. The sequence continues at coordinate 66,303 of JASDQU010205620.1, forward strand.
AATCTCTACTATTAACGTAGAAACGGGTTGACACAATAAAACAATAACACGTAGAGAAAACATTGCACATAGAGACATTCAAATGGGATAACCAACTTTTAGTAGCTACTCAAGATTTTGGAACAAGCTTGGATCCATTTTCCAAGGTTTGAGGAGTTAAAATCTCTCCCCCTCATTATCAGTTGGGGCATTTGGTTGGCTTAGAACACAATGATTTTCACTGGCAAATCCTCTGTTCCAGAGAGAATTGCAACCCAAAGTCTATCCATCCTATCACATTTTCCACAGTCAAAAGAAGGTTAGTCTTTGCAGCTGAAACAAGCAGAAGCCATCAACAATTCAAAGCCATGGGCATACTTCGATGGGGCCTCCCAGTATCACACTTGCAGGGGAGGAATAGTTCTTCATCTAGATGAAAACCATTTTTTTCATTTAAAATTGGGATTGGGACAGGGTACAAATAACTATGCAGAACTACTAACAATGAAACTACTACTTTTATTTGCCAAATAGAAGGAAATTCTTCACATCCAAATCTATGGTGATTCTATGAATGTCACAATGTCACAATATTTTCTTTTTCCTATTTTGGAGGACATCTTTCATTTGTTGGAGGAATTTGATTCAGTGGTTATCTCCCATGTCTACATGAACAAGAACGTGGTAGCAGATGCCCTGTCAAAAGTAGGACTGCAACTAACTCTTGGTCAGTGGCACATCACAGAGTATAAAGGGGAAGAAACACATGCTTTTTATCACCAATCTTATATAGAGATTCTGGGACAGACACAAGAATGAAGTTTTTTTCTCTCCCTTCTCATACAGTTACATGATCGACGCATTATGGTCACAGTGTTTTACAAATCATATGTTAATTTTTGTTTACAACAATTATAAGCAACATTCAACATATGATTTGCCGCTACACTGCAATTACTAGGCAGTTGCAAATAGATTATCAACTTACATCTATGCTCTTTCCTGAAGCTCCTTCTACATGCACATATAATGCTATTTAATTTACAGTCTATTCCCCAACTTGTTCTAGGTGATGTGATTTATAGGCTTTCAGTCCTACAAAGGAAATTTTGCTCTTAAAAAGCCTCTTTTGCGGCCACTTTTTGGGCCAAGGTCGAGGACCTATTTTTCTTTCCAAAATACACACAAGAGGTGTGTTGTGCTCCTAGAAGCACCTACAAAATGTAATTTTGTCTCTCTCGATGAATAAAATTAATCTTTTTTCTGAGGAAAAAAAACAGGAAAATACAATAAAAGTCAATGATATGGTTGGTTGATATCAACTACAAAGTCGAGAAAATGCTTGTCATGGATAGAATATTGATTTATTCGACTTTCATGTTTAGTATGGGTTTGAAGGAAAACATACACGCATTAAAAGTTTTTCATATCCACAACTATAAAGTGAGTATTATTAAGTTTTTTACTTAACTAATTTTTGAAATAATATTTACCTGTAGTTTAGTCTTAGTTTTATAGTGATATTTTGAATAAATACAATGAAAATATTTATAATAAATTATGTATTTGTAATAATGAAATAAAAATATTTACATTTTAATTTAATATAATTCTAATTTAAAGCTAAACTGCTTCCCAAACTCCCATTTCCTTGATGTTGAAGCTCCCAAAAACCTCCTAAATTCCCAAAAGAGTTCCCAACCAATTGGAACTTTCCCTACTAATTCCCAAGGTCCAAAAACTTCAAGAACAAGTTTCAGAAATGAGCCCTTCCAATGCAACTATGATTATAATATAATTCTGCCTATCTCCTCATATCAAGCTCACCTTCGATTTCATAAGTTCTGTGAGATTTGTACAACTCGCCAATTAATTTCATCTTAACTAATTAATTTCACCTTCACTATATACTCTAGCGTTTTCTACATTACACTACGCAAGTTGGAGATGGCGTGTTGCTAGATTTGGATGTACATAGTCACTATGCTTTAGTGTTGTGATGTTTTTCCTAGAGCCTCCCCATTATATATATATATATATATTTTGATGATGTTTTGTAACGATTATATATAGAGATATTTTGTTAACAATAGTGTTGTTGATTTTAATGGTGATTATATGAAATAGTAACAAGCTTGGAATAAATCCAAAAGAGCACAATATGTCATTCACAAAGATTGAACATGAGGATAACAATCATTCCTCTCAACCACCCACTATATATATATATATATATATATATATATATATATATATATATAATGCTCATAATTTGTGGACTCTTTCTTTAATTTCTTTTTATAACATTTTTATCTCTATAACATCTTTTCATATAAATTTTATTTCTTTCTTTCTTTCATTTGGCTTAAGAGTTTTTGAAGGTGCTGATTGAATTTATGTATTTAGAAATACTGTTTGAATAAATTTGAGATTTTGCTAATAATTTTATTACCTAATTCAGGTTATAAATTATATTTCTCAAAAAAAATAAAAAACTTAAAATATTTAGACTGCTGATTTTCCCTAAATAACAAGGATAATCACTCCACACTTGTAGATAGTAATTAATAATAGTCGGCATTACTATTAGATAAAAATATGAAGTAAAATATGATAAGTTTTACCACTAAAAAAGAAAATACAAAGACACAAAGATAATAGTGTACAAAATTTAGTTTTCACAATTTTATGAACTGTTTAATTAAATTTATAAACCGTGAATAGTAAGTTCGTTGTTGCTCCCGGTGACATGATTTTCTTTTACGTGCGCTGATGGATCGTGCGGGACCGTTCACTGAGGTGTTGAGGTCGGCTACTTTACAATGATGTGGCTGCCATGTCAACATCATTCCTGACAAGTTAGTGTAACATTTCAGATACCTCGTGACGAGTGATAAGCGATTGATATCGATACCATGACGTAAAATACAAAAATAAATAAATAAAAATTACTCATGGGTCCACGGGAAAAAGAAAGTTTAGTGCATAATATTTCTAAGAAAATTCTTCGTGTACTATGCAAGTTGGTACACAAGATCTGCTATGTAATTCTGTGGGGCTCACGGCTCATATACAAAATGCTAAAATCCAGAATATATATATATATATATATATATATATATATATATATATATATATATATATATATATATATT